>JAPDEK010000080.1:0-158725 GCA_027569065.1 Aspergillus cavernicola | reverse complement strand
TAAAGTAGAGAATAAAGTAGAGAATAAAGTAGAGAATAAAGTAGAGAATAAAGTAGAGAATAAAGTAGAGAATAAAGTAGAGAATAAAGTAGAGAATAAAGTAGAGAATAAAGTAGAGAATAAAGTACGAGAAGCGAAGATCCCTCGGAGCCTCCAGGCTAAAAGTGAAAAAAAAAAAAATCGATGAGAATCCAATCCGGGCGCCACGTGTATCACCTTGCTAGAGTACTCTGGCGTGACTCTAGTACGTGCCTAGTGAAAAAGCCACGAATGAGATGTATGTGATTAATTTCTGCTACTGGGACTGCTACGAGTAAGTGTCCTGTAATCAAAGCGTAATGTTCATGAATCGAAGCGCAACCTTTCATGCCGCCTGCAACGCTTGCATGAAGCCATCCCAACTGCGAGATCCAAAACTCTCGTAAAAGTCCTCCGCGACTTCCGTGACGAAGAGGTAAGCTGACCGATGGCGCAACTCTTGCACCAAGTTATACACCTCATCAACAGGAACTCCGCTTACCATGTATCCCGCCGAGGCTCGGTCGAAGGGGTGCAATTCGAGCCACCTCTGGACCTCATCCGATCGGTATCGCTCGTAGGGCTCTTCGCAGACAAAGGTCAGCTCAGCGCATTCGGCGATTGTGGCGTCAGGGGCGGTGCCTGGATTGTGGGCGACCTGCAGGGGGTTAATTCTGTCAAAACACCCAAAAAAAAAAAAAAAAAAGAAAGTGTTGTGTACAAATTTATCAGACAGGATCCCTGGTGAAGTCTTGATATACCGCGTCAATTTGCTCAGATACTCGGTTCTTTCGGGCGACGAGCGGTTCGGCGTCTCATCGACGAAGATGCCGCGGACGCCGAGGCCACTGGTTTCATAGCGCTCGGACCAGCTGGCGTATCGCGCGATCTCGTCGCAGGCCTTCAGGAAGGGCTTCCTGCAGTAGTCGATTCGGATATAGCCTACGGTGTACACGTTGCTGTAGGCATTGAGGCGACGGACTTCCCGGGCATAGTTGGCGTCGGGGGAGGGAGTGCCAATGTCGCCCGGTCCACTGTTGGGGTTGACGATGACGAGGAACTGGAGGGCGGTATTGGCCTCAATTCTGCGTTGTCTTTTAACGGAGAGAGCTTCTTTTTTTTTTGGCGAGACTCGCTAGCTCTGTTTTAGTGACTTACGCTGCATAAAGAGGAGCCCATGTTTCAGCGGTCAATGGATAGATATAAAGCGGCACCACTACTGCCGATTTGGGGGGCATTTTCAAGAGAGCCAATGATCTGGAGTGATCGAGTGATCGAGATCCTTGTATCGTGCAATGGAAGGACCTAATTTATAGGCAGCTCGAGTCTCGAGTGTCACAACAGAACAATCGACTCCCGACCTTAGCGCTGACGGTGTGAAAGAACCCCAAATAGACAGCCAGTAGTAAGTAGTAAGGACTGGGGAAAACCCAAGCGCCACTAGACTCAATATGAACCAAGATACCAGCCATTAATATTCGAGATTAGGTACAAAAGCCAGAACCGAAAAACGCTTGTGTAGCCGACAAACATGGCCAATTGGCGTCTCTCGCTGCCTCCACGCATCTGCAAGCGCAGATCCACCGGAATTCTCTTGCAGCCCAGTTACCAGTAGTAAGGTAGTGAGTGTCTGTCTCACAGCGTGGCCTGCCAGCTCAACCCCATCTCCACCACGGTCCGTCGAATCATGTCGGCACTACATCGCAGAATTGTTCCAGCTGCGAGTCGAAATATTCATAGTAGCTGTCCGTTCGTGTGGTCAGATACAGATATGCCGCCCGGTGGCTGGCCCCGTGCACAAAACTCTCCAGGCTGTGATTGCTCATTTGAGGTACCGAATGGAACATGTACGCCCATGTATCGCGATCCGCATCTAGCGCATTTAATGCCGCTTCCTGGCTGGTCTCGTAATGGTCGTAGGATTGCTCAAAAGTCACGGTGATATCCGTGTTGGCGACCGCCAGGCGAGAGTCTGGGATCGTGCCTGGATTGTGAATGACCTGTCAAGAATGGTCAGTCAACAACTGTTCCAGAATCCACACTGAGTCAATCGATGCAACAAAAAATAGCCGCTAAGGTGCAAAAAAAAAAAAAAGAAAAAAAAAAAGAAGACGAAGGATCGATCAGGTCCACCCGGCAAATCCACGGTTGATCTGAAGATCGCAGACTCCATTACTTTTTCTCAAGTTCATCGATGATTGCGTACTCACCGTGCGGTCTGCTTGGATCCCCGTGGCATTTTTAACCGCCAGGTTGATGCGGTTCATGTACTCTGCAGCCTCAGCCGAGTATTCATGCGGCGATTCGTCGAAGAAGATGCCCTCCATCCCCAGTGCCGCCGACTGCGAGAACCACTCCGAGTATGTCGCCACATCCTCCAACACCTCGGAAATGTTTCGATCTGCGTAGCCGGTACGCACGTATCCCACCTTTTGCACATTGGGATAGGTGTCGAGCTGGCGGATGCCGACTTGATACGCCTGGTCGGGGTAATCAGACGAACCTGGCCCGCTCTGTGGATTCACAATGACCACGAAATTGAGCTCCGGGTGCGTCAAAATTCTGGTGTGTGTCAGTTCTATATTAAGGGTGGACTCAGTGTTTGGGAGTGAGGAAGACTTACGCTTCATATAATGGGGCCCAGGTGCTGTTTGATTCTGGGTAGATGTAGAGTGGGAATATCACACTGGAAGGGTTCCCTTTGTCCCCTCCGCGCTTGGGCAGGATAATGGCCAGCGGAATGACAATTACGAGGATGACGACTATAGCCACGACAGCCCCCAGTGCAATCCACCAGCGGCGGCTCAGTTGGCACTTCCGGCCCAGCGCTGGGCTGCCGCCCTCTCTGGTGCGCTTAAGAGACTCCATTGGAACAGCCAGTTAACATGACCCAAGAACAAAAGGAGGAGGAAGGAAACAACGGCGTTAGTGACGAGGGATCGGGTGTAGAAATGGCAATTATAGACAATTGCCCGCCGCCACAGGATGGAATGTCTGGCGGGTCCGGAACGTTCGAAAAACCCGCGGTATCAATAAAACACGAAGGAATGTCGGTTTTCTATTTGACTTTAGCGGCGCTTGGGTCTCAAACTCTGGGCAAACTAATGCGGTACAAACAATCAATGTCGACAACGAAAGCACCGGGCAACAAAGACGGCACCTATCGGTCAGCCCTAACGTAAGAAATCCAGTCTCTTTCATCTCAGACATTCACCAATTGTTCCAGCCAAGTGAGACTTGCATTCAGCCCCCGGCAAATTAATCTATTTCTGGCCGTTCTGCCATTTGTAGCCCAGAGATGGTCAGAGACAACGGCATGACTGGGTCCTCCATGGCCCATTGGGCGCCTCCCCCCACGACCCATCCCTGACCCCCATTGACAGATCCTGTATAAGATCGGGGTTGTAACTTTCTCTAGGCGCTGAGGCTCCAGCAGCGGGTCTTTCTGGTGGCGCCTGTGCTGCTTGGTATCTACATAACCCACCGGTTCCCGCTGCGTTCGGCGGCTGGGATTTCACTCGTTACGTTCCTAGACCCTGGTTTTTTTTTTTTTTTTGTTGTTTGTTTATTCATTCGTTTCATCTTCATCTGGCCTTGTCGTCACCATGGGGGCAGACTATCTGGGTTTGCAGGCGACGGGATGGGATCGCATGACCGAGACCTGGTGGCAGAGGGTGAGTTCTATTACGACGGTGAATGTTTCGACCTTGCTAATGATGGAAATAGACTCTGGCAGCATGTTTACTAGCTACTATTGTGCTTGGGGGGTTATACATATTCTACCGGATCGGACGCAAATTACTTCAACATTGGCGGGCAAGTATCCTCCCCCCCAAGGTCATAAACAACGAAGCTAAACATCTTTTTAGAAACGTCATGAGCTCTCAGACGTACCGTCATCTATAGCTCGGCATATTGAGCGGTTAAAGAAGAAAACACCTGTACTATACACGGCTTCACCCACCCCGACAGACCCAAAGACTTTCGGGGTCTATCTGGGGAGCTTCGCCAATCCCCCAACGGCTGATCAAGCACGCTTACTGGCTCAATGGGATGTCGTCGTGCTTGACCCACTGCAAAATGGCGTGTTGGATGCGCTCGCCGGCGAGACCGCTGCCACTCACATACTCGCAAGACTGGATGTTCGCAAGCTTGTCGACGCAGACAGGAGCTCACACGATGATGAAGTTATCCGTGCCATTTCCATCGTTACCGAAATCATGACGAAGCATTTCAAGCGCCAAGGGGACAGCCAGTCCTCGTTCAATGGGGTAGTTCTCACCGACTGCCATGAACACTTCCAACCCGTGGTCTTGAACGAGGTCGTCAAATTCATCAATCAGCTAGGTCTCGACGTCTGGCTCGAGGTTGCACCCCCTGACTATCTCCCCGAGCGTACCTGTCGTGAAATCGACATGACACGCATCCGGGGCGTGGTCTACCGCAATGGCACCATCCTACCGAACGGAGACCGACGGAACTACTTTCAGATGGAGAAAATGCGAACCGTCATGAAAGTGGTCGCGGCCCAGAAGCCCATTGGTGAGTCGACCCTTGCAATGTGGGATACGGTCGATGACGATGTCGAGTTGGTCCACGACGTCCTTCATCGCACATATAAATGGTGCAACTATAACAGCGCCATGAGCTGGATTGGACCACAAGCTGCATTGACCGACGCCACGACAGCGTCCGCGAGGACTGTCGTTCATGAACCTATCGGAGCATTGATGTGGATGAAGAGCGAAAAGACATTGGAGGCCCATGATCTCTGGCGACAGAATGGGACTGTTGCGGCCTCGTCCTGTGGCCATGAACGCCTGTACGAATCGCTTCACTACTTCGTTCCAAACCTTGATCGTAAATTGGCTCTTTCCCCCCCTCTGCCACCGCCGGCGTCGGACGGACAAGTGTTTGTCATTGATGAGCTTCAATGGCCGTCGCTCAACGAGCCGTTGATGACGAACCCTTTCTCGCTCTCCCCGGAGGGACACGACTATTCGGGCTTTGGATGTTTCCAGCTTGGACTCCACTGTACTGCTAAAGAAGTCGAAGATCTAGTGCAAGGCCAGCGCCACGTCCGGGAACTCAACCTGTTGGATCCTTTCAAGCCAGCAGAGCTGAAGCGCATCGCTGGGGAACTTCGCGCCCTACAAAACGCCCAGTTGGAGGGAGCGCAAGCTGCCAGGGAGCTGGCCGACCTTCTTGTTACCTGTCAGGGCAGCGATAACGACCGTGTGCGTGTCTACTCAGGCCTTCACTCCGGATTTCGCACTCGCATGGAGACCCAAGTCTGGGGCATGTTTCAACAAGACCCTGGATTCGGATCGCTTAACATCTATCTCTCTGGCAAGACGGAAAAACACCGTGCGAGCACCATCCTCCATACCTTCATGTCTAGCAGAGGATACTCCCGATACCAATGCTTTATGGCGGAGGTCGCATTGGCAGCTGCAAACAACACTCTATCAGGAAAATGGCAACTGCCACCGCGGATTGTGAGCGATATCGAACAATTGACGCCAACCGAGGCCATGCTCTGGATGCGCCGCCTGTCACTCACTCTCCGCCAGGAATGCGCAGACCTCACGGCGAAGGTCCGCGCCTGCTGCGAGCACTACCTTATGGAAGTCCCGACGCTCGCGCAGCTCCGGGGCCTGAGTTCGAGCGAATATCTGAGCGGGAGAATGTCCGCCGAGGAGGTGGTGGCTGCTCGTCTGATCTGGTATCGCGAGCAAGGCTGCTGGGTCCCCGACGCTGCTGCTGCCACTGCCATGTTTCGAGAGGTTGACTCGCGTGTTCCGCAGATTCTCGTGGCTTCTGATGCACACACGCTCGGTCAACTGACGACGGTCATCCAAGGAATCCTTCAGGCAGATCGCATCGATGCTGGAGCGGACATGTTCGCCTTGGCCGTCTTCTGTGCCTTCCGTCGACTTGCTCTCAATGAGATCTACTTGGAAATCCTGGACCGCAATCCACTTCCCAACGGCCACACTGTCCAAGCTGCAGTTTTTGCGGAGATGTTCGCCCTAGGCGCGCGCTGCGATCTGTACTTCGATATGACCCCGATGTCGCTGGGCAAGATTCTTTCTACTCGTTACCGAGAATACTACAATGTCCACCAGCCCACACGGCGCGCGGAAGTCTTCACCGAGCTTCCCACTGCGTACGCGTCTATGGAAATCGACTTGGATCCTAACGGCGATGAGCACAAGATACCCGTCTACTACCGGATTACGTTCCTTGGAATCTTTGCCTTGCCGGCACTGATTGATATCACTTTGCTGACTACCGTCGGACGAGGCTTGTATCTGACCACCTTCATGAGCGATGTTGACAAAACACTGGCTACCACGGCGTTGATGGTGGCTCTCCTGGTCTGCGGTGGCTTTGGCAGCTGGATCAGCTCAGGAGGAACCTATTATCTTTACGCCATGGCCTTCCCTGCGATGAGCATGTTCGTTATGACTCGCTTCATCGCCGGTCTGGCTGTTGCTGTCGTCGGTGGCCTCATCGCTATGATTGTTATCGGCTGTATCAAAGGCTTCGCTGCTGGTGTTCTGTTCTTTCTCTACTTCTTCTTCCTCTCGACGTACCTCATGGTTCTCTCTGTCCTATCGATCTATCAGCTCCCTGGGTTCCACTTCCAATCTGTAAGTCTCCATTCTCTCATCTGTCTGGTTTATTGAAATATTCTAACTCTAGACAGGGCCGAACGGTGATCATGAGCTGCATCCCAATTCTATTCATCGCTCCTATTGTCACCATGTGGGTAGGCCACGATTCCGTGATTTATCTCTGCTTGCTGGGCGTCTTCTTGACCTCTCTCCTTCTCGGTGCCCGACGGGTCATGGCCCAATGGAACACCTGGTATCTCAGTATTCCTCGAGTAACCGATGGCGAGGTCGTCAACTGGTTTGTGCAGACGAGGGCATCTTCCACCCCAGACATGCCCAAAGACATTTCCTCCTCATCGCTCCCCCGCAAGTCTCTATTCGAAGCCGTACAGCGCGAGACAAAGCGCCCGTTCTGGTCCAAGCCGACGAATGACGAATTTGTCCGGAACATGGCCGAGGGATACTCAGCTACCATGTTTCTGCTCGTCTGGTTCTGCAAGTACTCTCGCACCAAGATCCCTCTCCCCTACAGTCCAACTTGGAACCTCCAGCTCAAGGCCGCTGTGGACACGATGGGGGACATGCAAAAGGGTATCAACATGCATAGCGCATTCCTTCACTGGCGTCATACCGGTGCTGACGTGTGGTGTGGCATCCTCTATTTCGTCATTGCTCTGATGGATAAATGGACGGCGCTGTTCACTGGCGAGGCTCTTGTCGGTTTGTCGACTGCATCAAGTTCGGAGTACCGACTAGCTGTCGGCTTTGGGTTAGGATATTATCTCTCCGGTGCTCTCATTCTGGATGCAGTTTCCCAGCCTCTCTGGACTTCTGCGACCCAACGGAACACAGAGGCTGTCTCTTCTCTCGACAGTTTGCGTAAGGTTCTGGCACATAACTCAGGTGATAGACGGGCATTGTACTGGAGCAACCTGGCCAAGTTCTTCTTCATGCACGTCTGGGGTACCGCCGCCACCTTGGCCCTGATGTGGGCGTTCGAAGGGCACCAGAAGGCAACGATTATGTATCTGTGCTATATCGGGGCCTACAGCGGCCTTCTGTTCTACCAGTACAACCGAATTTTCACCGGACCCCAGGCGGCCAGATGTCTGGCATTGGGATCGATCGTGGGATTTATCGTCGGTATCGTTCTTCACAAAGTCATTCCCCCGTTCACTTGGAGCAGTGTCATCTGCTTGGGCTCTGGCACCTGGACCGCTGCGATTTACTCGCTGTGGTTGTCTGATATCGGCATGCCCAAGTTCAAGCGCAATGCAGACCACAAGCAAAGCATTGACTCGGCCACGCGCCCTCCAGCCTCCTACACCAGCAGCTCTCTGGAGCCTTACTTGGATCTCTCTCCTACCACGCTGGCTGAGACGTTTAACAACATCAACGCTCTGCCTGGGGACCTACGCAACCGCTTAGATCCGTTGACTCACCCTGGGTCTGAAGTCAAGGAACTGATTCTTTCCAACACAGCCTCGAAGAAGTCGATCCTGGTCCATGCCGGTTTCCCTGACGCAGAGAAGCTGCTCAACGACGTTGTTCGCCTGTGGGTATCTGGCCAGACGATCATTGAATTTGTTTCAGCCGAACACCTCCTGCAAACGGAACAGAGGGTACGCGCAGTCAGCCGTCTAACTGGTAATGATTTGCATATCTTCGTCGTCATCGGACCTGGTTTGATCGGACAAGACTGGACAACGAACATCCGCCGCAACTGTCGCGCCATCGCCGAAGCCGTTGTGCAAGCCACCGCTGAAGCCAAACTCGGTCTCTCGCATGATCAATCCATGATGGCCGAGCTGTTAGTCGGTGCCCATCGCGACGACTACGATCTAGCTGTTCCCGAGGGTGTCAAGTACCAACTCGAGCGGTCCCCCGCGGAATGCGCCCGTGTCGCTAACCACGGTCAACGCACATTCCTCCGTCATCTCTTGCTGGGTATTGACTGCGATCTGGAGTGGGATAATCTGCCCAGATCCGCCCGCTCATTCCTCGTCCGTCGCTGCTCTGGAAAGCCTGGCCGCGTCTCAACCAACGAGCTTGGTTGGCTGCAAGGCAGAGTCGGCGCTGAGGATCTACAAGGCGTCGGAGCCTACGTGGCGAGATACAATCTCGGCGTTGCTATGTCATTGTCCGTCAACTACTATGCGCAGCGCTGGATGGAGCATGACGAATACCCGGATTACCCTGTCTTCATGGACACGACCTACGAAAAGCCCATTCACACTCTTCTGCCGCCGCCAATTGGAGCCAATCTGCGATTCATCGACGCCCTCAAGCTCTCCTTCACTCGGGTCCGTCATGGCGCGAAGACCTGCCTGAAGTTCATTGTCATCTCCCTTGTCGCGGATCCCCAGTACCAGCGAGAACTGGAGTACATGCTCCGCGGTCAACCGTTGATCTTCGCCTGGCCGGCTACCATGCTTCTCAATAGTGTCTGGTGGTTCTGCAAGCTGCTTCAGCGGATTCTCATCCCTCTGGTATTGCTTCACGGACGCGAGAAGATCGCTCATCTGTACAAGAACACGCGCGGATGGAAGACCATGATCGAAAAGAACCGCATCGTCATTGAGAGCCTCAATGGTCTGACGACTTGTTTCAAGCGCCCCCAGGCTGATGGTAGTCTGCTGCTTTATCAATACTCAGGCAACCATACTCACCTACCCAAGGACCTATCCCAGCTCCTCGCCATAAACACCTACACAGACAAGCTCATCCTCCGCCGCCGCGAAGAGTACAAGAGTAGCAAAGTCGTCAACGACTTCACCTACGAGTACGCAGAAGGGAGAAAGAAATTCGGCCGTCGCAAGCTCCCCATCCAACGCCAATGCACCGCCGGTGAGCTCGAAGGCCAGGTCGTGCAGTATGATGAACGCGGCTACATTATATCCGGATCCGCGGTGCAGGGGGTCAACCCTGTGCAGTTCAAGTTCCGATTCCGGAAGAACGCCAAATTCGATGACGAGCTGCTGCGCGCTGAATACACTTTCCCCCATATCCAGATCAATGTCGCCTGGTGCATGCCACCGCCTCACCGGCCAGAACGTCAGGATAAGTGGATTCCCTACCCCCGAGTCAGCGAGGCGACCTTCATCCAGGACGCGGATGTGCACCATGCCAAATGGACCTATGACCATAAGTTCCATCCGATTATCGCGACGACGCTGAACGGGGCGGATGTCGCTACGCCGGCGATGATTGACGAGGATTGGTTCCATGTTCTGGAGAAGCCTGCGAAGAGCAGTTTCTTGCATGATAACCCACTGTTCTTTTGCAAGTCCATCAATACGAACTTTGTCACGCGCCTTTTGGGGCTGAATGTCAAGACCCGGCCTATTCCTACATCCCGAGCTCGGACCCATCTGTGGATGTCGTGGAAGGGGAGCAAAGACTTTGATGCTGTGACTACCACCTGGCTTGATGAGCTCCTGCTGCGCTCTGACCGGGTGCTTCGTCCGTACTGGAGGAACCGTGATTTTGGTCGTCTAGATGCCGCTACAGACTACCTTGACGCGCAGGTTGACACTATATTAGCCCGCGTCGACATCGACCCCGACGTCAGTTCATGGACAAAGATGGCCTTCAAGATCAGTGATCTGTACAGCTTCGGTATGGGCGGTGATGCCAGGATCAACACGCGAACTCTGTCCACACAATTGCAAGATACTGACAACCAGCTGCATGTGCTCGCTATGGATACAGCCACCTGGCCGAACGAACCCGGGGGTGTCTCAGCCTGCCGTCGCGACATGGTCAACGATCTCAAGGGCATCAGATGGCACATCATCTCCGAAAACGCCAACGACTACGGTGTCCCCAAGTTCCAAATCGAGAGGAACGTGCAGTCCCTGACTGTGCTTCCACAGTGGGGGTTGGATTTCCTCAACCCAACCCACGGCGTGTTCCAGAATACGCTTGATTCGGCGGTCGTCGAGAGATCGCAGGATACCAGGAAGGAGGATATCAAGAAGCACTTCATTCCCATCCTGACCAAGCTGGTTCGGTGTGCGCGGACCACCAACTTGAAGCGACACCATATCGAGGAGGCGACCAACGCGCTTGTTGACCTCAATACCTACTTTGAGTCCGGACGCAGTTGGAATGATGTGTGGATGAGCGATACCGTCAAGAACGCATGGCGTGAGCTCTGGCTGACTGACGATGTCGAGGGCGCGACTCCAGTGTCTCAATGGTGGGATGCAGAGCACCCATCGCTACAGCAGCTTGACGGTGCTCTGGACATGTGGCATCGCTGTAAGAGCCCTCTCCTATCAATTTCTTGATGTAATACTAACCAGCTAGATCTATTCATCTTCTCCATCCCCGTCCCCGAGCGCATCCCCGACGTCTTCCAGGCCTCTCACCATTTCACCGGAGCGACATACGGTGTGCTCTGCAAAGCCAAGCGCAAGTGTGCCCTCCATGTGTGGGATCACTGCGTCAGTTTCCGGGAGATGACCGTCTTCCTGTCCGCCGCTGTGTCCTTCGACTCCGCGTTCGTCAACAGCACCCTGATCTCTCTTGGACATCTGGCTTGCGTCCTGATCGAGCACCACGCCGACGTTGTTCTCCCCTGCGCGGAGTACTTCAATCCCGGTTGGGAGATTGAACTAGGAACAGCCGAAGGAGCGCTTCAGCACCGTCGTGCGTTTAGCCGCAAGATCGATCCCGTCGTCAATGGTATCACCAACATGGAGAGGTACAAGCCCATTGAGGCTATCAAGACAGACAAACCGACCGTGGTTATGCTGTCGCACGTTCGGTATGCTTCTTCTTCTTCTTCTTCTTCTTCTTCTTCTTCATTTCTTATCAAGTATAACATAACTAACTTGAGCAGTTACGTGAAAGATCTCAAGACCGCCATCATGGCTACCGACCTCATCGTCAACAAATGGGGCTTCACTGACTACCGTCTACACATCTACGGCGATATGGAACGCGCCCCCGCCTACGCTTCTGAATGCCAGGAAATCATCGCATCCAAGGGTCTCCGCGAACACGTCATTCTCAAGGGCCTCGGAAACCCCTCCGTCGTCCTCCAAGACGCCGTAAGTCCACCATCCATCCCCTCCTCTCCACACAATACACAATAGACTAACAATCCTAGTGGCTCTTCATGAACTCCTCTATCTCCGAAGGCCTCCCGCTAGCCATGGGCGAAGCAGCCTTAACCGGAGCCCCCGTGGTCTGCACAGACGTCGGCGCCTCCTTCTGCGTGGTAACAGACCGCGCGACCGGAAAACGATTCAGCGAAGTCGTAGCACCCAATGACTACGACTCGCTCGCGCGTGCCCAACTCCGCGTCCTCGCCCTCCTCGAACAATGGAGTCCCTTCGCCGAAGACTCCCCAGGCGAAGTCGTGCCCACATTAGAATTCCGACCCACCCCAGAAGAAGTCAAAGCAATCTCAGATCGGATGTACGCGAAAGTCGAACAGCGCCGGCGCTTCGGAATGTTGGGCCGCACGAACGTGCAGAATTCTTTCTCAAGTGACCGGTACCTCCGTGAGCATGAGCAGTTGCTTTGGCTTGGCAAGTACCAATCCCACAGCTATGTGGCGAGGAGTGCGGTGTCCTCGAGTAACTCCAGTGGGGTTATGGTGTTGAAGGAGAAGACGGCGGCGCAGAGACTGTATATTGGGAATCTGCCGTCGACGCCGGATTCGATCTATCAGCCTGTTCCGGCGAAGGCGTGGAGGGCTTGGAGGGATTCGAGGATTGCGTCCAGTTCGGGGACGCAAACGCCTTGTTGATTATAATATATTTTTTTTTACGCAATTTTGTTTGTTTTGATTTGATTGTTGTATATCTGGTGCATTTGGAGCGTGATTTTGGTGGTTGATATAAATAATGTCTACAGTATATAGCATCGCATAGTCTAATGTTTATAATCTAACAGAACTTGTTGAATATGCTCAGATTTATGAAATCGATCTCCAGTAGATACAAGGATCTAAAAATTCGGTGGCTAGAGAATGAGTACAGAGGCCTATCCAGACAAAAGGGAAATAACTATTTTTTCATGAAACCTCGTGTAAGCACTCGTATTGAATTGGCAGAAAATGAAGTTGCAATATTTCATCTGATGCTTATTTCCGGCATCAGGACTTTTGAATTTCTTTAAACTGAAGGTTGCTTGCTTATCTAGCAGCCTGGAATGTCTCCAGGAAGCTGAGCGGGCGACACGTCAATTCTAAGGATGCAATGGATGACAGTGAGCAGGCCAGTGGTCAAGCAAACGTACTTTTGAAAATGTTGTGTAACGCAAAGGGTCGTGTTGGACTATCCTGCCAACCAAGAACACAGAAGAAAGGGCCCGAAGTAGAAGTTACGACTTCATAATATGTTTACTGCCAAGAATGGAAGTCGAGTGATGCAGCACCTCCGGAGGTCCAAACTCCTACCACAAGGGCCAGTGTGAGATACCTTCAATCCCTGACATCTCCTTTATGACCTGTTTGGCATGTGTGCCCAATTTATAAAAAACTGTGGTGGCGGGCCTTTTGGAATATATGGTCCCGGGGTTGCTGTTTTTATCTGGAAGCAATTATCATCATGCAAGCACATGCTCTGTAACATGGCCGGGGCGGTGTTCACACTTGCAGCAGTCTTTTTGTCACAGGCATGTTTGCTTAAATGCTGCTCACTCTACGAGAGCGTTTGTATCTAAACCTCGAACTCTTGGTTGTTGTCATTCGGCGGTGCCATGGTCTTATCGCTCGAGCCTTGATCTGACAAACAACATAATGGTTACGGATGGGCACGTCAAGACCGTTGATATGGTCATCGCATACACTTTTAAACAGAGGCTGCTCATTTGCCAGGCACTCACGGCGGCTGGAGCGGGGAAAGATAATTATGACGGCAGCAGAAAGCTGTCACAGATCAGCGCCTTGTTAGTCAATAGTTATGCTTCTAGCTATTCTCGTGTATGATACAGGCGTGAACAAAGGTGAATTAAGCCTCGTGCGTCATGAAAAGGCAATTCCCCAGGTGCTGATGTCCTTAGACAGCACAGCAAAGCTTCGAAAACTGTTTGGCCACTTTTCGACCACACAGAGCCTCTTTTGGAAACCCAGCCAGGAAGGACGATGCAAATGTAGCTCAAGCCATGATGAAGGATGCCTATCCCGACCTACAGCCTGGTATAGCCAAATGTCGAACGAAGCAGACTACTATTAAGGAGCTTCGAACGCTTGGGAAATGACTGCATATGCTTGCGGAGAGGTGCGGCCGAGGTGTGCTTGGTCTGATGTTGCCCCGAGATTGTGGAGATAGTACCATTAGAATAGGGCTCTGCCAGATCATAAGTAAGTTCTCTGCGCATAGCACCTTGCAAATCTGACCATATCTAGAAGTATTCACGATGTACTGAATTAGACTGTATACATAGCTCGCTATGTACCAAGTAAGATTAGAGTCTGTGCAATATGAACAGGCAAGAAGATGGCAGGATGAGTATCTGATACTGATATAGCTTCGGAATATCCCACAGTGGCGGAGAAGTTCCTACAATTTTGATGCTACTCGGCTTGCTAACAAAAACGTGTGGTAGAATCAGAGAGCGAGCATTATGCCGGACAAGAAGAAGGCAAGGCAAGAATGCACAGCAAAGAAGCAGTATGTTTCCAGGGTAGCTTTCATCGCCTAATGGACTCCCTTGCTTTGGGCACGGTCCTATCATTCGTTTCTTCTTTGATTCGATGAGAATCCAGAATGGACTGTTTATACCCTTAAGGTTTTTTGAATGGTGCTTTAGAGCCTACAGGCGTAGCTGTTTCCTGCAGTGTACTGGCGATTTTTCAAGCTCAGTTAGTCCACTGAGCCCTTTCGAAGTTGTGTCCTTCTAATATTGCATTTCTCATCCGATTCCTTGGGAATTTGCAAAACTAAATTTCGAAAATTATAGTTCTATATATAAGCAGATGCTTTCGCCTCTTCCATGCTTGCTCTTGAGCGAATTTCCAAGGATATTCTAATCCGCCGCCTATCATGTTCGCCATATACCTCCTTGTCGTCTTGCTCCTCATTATGTTCGTGACGATCTATCGTGAAAGCCAGATCAAGACAAAAAGATGCTCCGTGGCAGTCAACCGACCTCAGAGCTGTCGCATGGTGATCGCCGCAGGAGCAATGTTGGGAACAGGAATGAATAAACTAGGGCCACTTCATTCAAGAGCAATCCCAAACAACCGCATTCATCGCGTGTTCGGAATTGAGAACGCATTCACGAGCACTGATGTGAAGTACGTCGAGCAGTTTGTTGGACTGGCGAGGAGGTTGGTAAACCTTAAACCTTCCGATTGGGAACGTCTAAGTCAAGTCACCTTCGAGGCGCTCCAGCGCTGGCTGGTTGGCTCAAGCAGCATTCACCTGGAAAGCCTGATACAAGTTCTCTCGCTTAGGGCAACATTGCTCGCTTTATCCAAATTCAGCGACCCAAGGCTCTGTCAAGTTCGCGACACCGATATCTTGGATCTTGCACGAGCTATAAACCATACATGGATATCTTCCAAGCGAGGCGAGGAGAGACCGTTTGCTGAGAATCATATCCTTCAAGACAGCATCCAGGCGATATTCTTGGACCGAGACCTCCGCACGCCGAAAGATAATCCGCTTAACTTGATAATACCCGGTTTTGAAACGCTATGGAGGGTCGTCCTCAGAGGATATGTTGAGATTGGGTTCCTCGCTGGGCGACAACACCCAGAATGGCGGCAAATGCTTGCTGCATTTGCTCAAGGGCCGACAAGGGAACAATTCCTCTGGAAGCATGGAGAAGATTCAATATCTTGCGAAGATTTGGTTAACGAGGTACTTCGACTCTACCCACCGACGCGTCGAATACATCGCACCTACAAATCGGATATGGCGGCTAAGTCGATAGGTATGGCTGCTGACTTGGAGGCTTGCCATCGGTTGAACGAGATCTGGGGTACCGATGCGATGGATTATGATCCACGGAGATGGCGAAGATTGGAAAAAGCACAAAAGGAGGCTTTTATGCCGTTTGGAAGCACACCATTCGAGTGTCCTGCTCGGCCCATTTTCGGCCCAAGAATCATTGGCCTACTAATCGGCACATTGTTTCGCGAGATCTGCGGTGATTGGGTTTTAAAGCTCCATGGAAGAGGTTTTCCAGATCCTTCAGTCCCCATCAAAAGGCTGAGCAACGAAAGGAGCACCCTCAGCGAGGCGTACCTGAGCCGCTGAGCACTCGACCAAACTACGCCAATGGGACAGAGATGCCATAGATTTGAGCCCGCAGTATGAATCCACTGGTAGGAATTGTTAGGAAGTTTGTCACGTCCGGTTTGAACTCGATTGATACCCAAATCCGGGAGCCGTCATCTTTCGTGTCCTCCTTTGGCATTGATCATTTTTCCTTGTCTGTTCGTAATATGTTGGCGAGGAGGCGGTGATAGAAGTCTTCCTCTGTCAGCCAAGCCCATTGAGTTTCTTTGGTGTTCACATCTGACCTCTTCATGCTGGCGCAGTCCCTTGAGTGTGCGATCAAATGTGTTCTGGTGCTCTGCAGAATTAGCATCGTATAGAACTTTGTCATTGACAGCTTGATTTGCCATGGTAACAAGCCTATCCTTATGCCAAAGCGGACAATCGCATATTTTCCATTCCTGGCCGCAGCTCAGAATAATCAGAAATCTGACAACAATATCATCGGGAGTAGAGTGTTTACTGGAGGGTCAAAAGCTTACTCTAGTCATCAGCCATGTCGATCTATAATACAGCCCTAAGAGTTCCGCTCATGGATTTGCAAGAATATTATTCAAACCAGGGGCCTTTTCTCTTAAAACTGGGCAGTTTGGGATTCAGGCGTGGAACGGCATCGCCCCATATTTACGAAACGAAGATAGCAAAATTCATAGTCCCTTGCGCTTTCCACTAGACACACACCCTATATAGGAGCCCACAGGCCGGAAGGTATGAAGAAAAGAGACCGAGCCACTGTTGAATACAACAAGGACCTTTAGTTCCTTGAATGATAGCCCGGAGACAAATAAGCGACTCCCACGGATGTGAACCTATGTGGGAGATCCATCGGGTCGTGCGCTCTTCCGAACATCCACAGACTGCTTCGATGTCACTCGGCCAGAGGGATCCCATTCATGTCTGGTGTATGAGCCTATGAGAGAGCCGCTTTGGATCTTTCAGAGGCGGTTTAATAGTAGGATGATTCCTCTTCCGATTGTCAAGACGTACATACGTATTCTTCTACAGGGCTTGATTATCTTCATACAAGCTGCAAGATTGTCCATAGAGGTATATCTCCTCGAAATTGGTTTGATGAAATATCAGGCTGACCTCCTAATCAGATCTCAAACTCGAGAATATCATGGTCCGCGTCAGCCGGAGCTTTTTCATTTGGCGGAGCGACGCGTATGTTAGGAATTTCCTTAACAAAAGTGGGGTTTTGATAGTGTACTGCAATCGGCTGTTTTAGGATGGGGTTGGTGAATACTGGCGAGGCCCTCAATTTCCTAGATCGACATATAATGTCTCCCTCTCTACCTCAGAGTAGAGATCTTTCCCTACATGACTCACACTAATTGATGAGCGCATAATGTCACCATTCTCATTTGATGAGATCGACCAGGATTCGACGAAGGCGATGGACGTGGAGAAATCCCCCGTTCCCCATGACAAACTCTCAGGAATCGAATCCGGTGTCACCACTGAGATCTCAGAGGCACAGAGCCCCTTGCAGCGCTGGGTAAATCGTCTAGAGAAAAAATTCGGCGTGGAGGCACGAGGCATCGACCGGGTTCCGGAAGAACTGCGTCAACCTAACATCTCGTTGAGGGACTACTGCCAAATGGGCCTGGTCTGGTTTTCGTCAAATTGCACCGCTGGAAGCATCACGATAGGCATCTTAGGACCGATATTATTTGGGGTCGGCTTGAACGATGCCTTGGTATTGTCGGTCTTTGCCAGTATGCTAGCCGCCCTAGCTGTTGGTTATATCTCTACGTTTGGGCCTGCTAGTGGAAATCGAACGATGGTGAGCAAAACATGCTAATTGATGGCCTGGACTTAACCAATATGCGTGGAAATAGGTCTTTATTCGGTATACGATGGGCTGGTGGCCCTCTCGTATCTGCGTTCTTCTCAACCTCGTTATTATGCTGGGATGGGGCCTGGTGGACGTTCTCGTTGCAGGACAGATCTTGACCGCGATAAATGGAGGTGGAATGTCAGTAATTGTTGGAGTGGTTGTCGCTTCTCTCCTCTCATTACTGGTCGTTATTTTTGGTATTAGGGCCTTCCATACGTTCGAACGGTACGCATGGGTGCCGCAACTTATGGTGATGTTTATCCTTATTGGACTCGCCGGTCCATCATTCGACACACGTCTTATAACAACGGGGTCATCTAGCCAGGTTAAGAACGCGGATCGAATGAGCTTCTTCTTCCTAGCTTTCTCTGGACCTATCACCTGGGCCCCTGCTGGTGCAGACTTCTACGTCTACTTCTCACCAAACGCCACTCGATGGAAGGTGTGGCTCTCGGCCACACTTGGCCTCGGAATTGGGACTGCAATCGCCACTATGCTAGGCGCTGGCATAGGCTCCGGGATCTCAGCGAACCCGTCATGGACGGATGCCTATAACCAAAGCAATGGAGCCCTGCTAGTCGAAATATTTCGCCCACTCAATCACTTCGGCAGCTTTTGTAACGTGATACTAGCTCTAGGCTTAATCGCGAACAATGTGGCCGGGACATATTCGGCCGCCCTCAGCTTCCAGCTCCTAGGGCGATGGTTTGCAAAGGTTCCTCGTCTTATTTGGACTGTGGTCAGCGTTATTATTTACACTGTGCTGGCGTGTGTCGGGCGTAATGACTTCTATGATGTGTTTGAAAATTTCCTGGCGTTAATGGGGTACTGGGTCGCTATCTGGGTCACAATTACGCTCGAGGAAGAATTCATTTTCCGCCGCAAAAGCGGATATGACTGGACAGCGTGGAACAATCCCAAGCTTCTGCCAATCGGCCTCGCAGCCCTCGCGGCATTCGTTATTGGATGGGGCGGATCTATTCTGGGGATGTATCAGACTTACTTTACCGGACCTGTCGGCAAGCTCGTCGGAGATGGAATCGACCTTGGCGTTCCGCTAGGCGTGAGCTGGGGCGGTCTTGCATATCTACCCCTGAGATGGTTAGAGCTGAAATATGTCGGCCGTTAGTTGTGCGGCCTAGTTGTATTGTTCCTCAATTTCATGTATTTTCTCAATTATAATATGTTCTAGGATGAATGATCGCAGCGAGCATTTTCGGTCCTCCGACCTGCAAACACGTGTATCTAGTGTTTAGCTTAAGCCTTCCAAGATTATATTGAAAGGTTCGACCGGATCCTCGCACATAGAAAGTTGAGGCATTTGGAAAATAATCATCATAATGCTCGCAGAGTGACTGACTGGTGTCGTAAGACCGTTCCTTGTTTAGCCCTAACGAGCCGATGTCATTGGCACATGGATTGTCCCATCTTCGTTTTAGCTTAATAAAACCGGTTACTCGTCACGTTGCTGACCCACCCGGTATGATGGAAAGGCACAGGTCAACAAAGCTTAGCAAGGCTTGTTTGATCCCGTGAGGTACAAACCCCCACTTCTCACCAGCTCATATCAACTTCTATCTGTCGTCCGATAAGGCTAGATAGTGAGGCCGCCAACGTAGCTGGGAGGATGGAAATGGGGGTAAATCTCAATGCATACATGATTCGTTATCTCTTAGTTAGAAAAACTCTATAAATTCTGAGAGGGCAAAGTGTGGAGCTATCATTCTCATTCTCTTGCTGGTAATTGTTCGCCCTACAATTCCTGTATTCGAGATGGCTTCTGAGCAAATCTTTGATTTTATCATCGTTGGAGGCAAGTGTCCAACAATGGAACCCGACCCCAGAATTAAACTCGCCACAAAAAAGTTTCTAATTTTGTCAAAGCTGGGCCATCTGGATGTGCCCTTGCCGCATCCCTTTCCAAATCTGCCCAAAGTCCACGCGTAC
The DNA here is from genome assembly GCA_027569065.1 of Aspergillus cavernicola. Taxonomy (NCBI): domain Eukaryota; kingdom Fungi; phylum Ascomycota; class Eurotiomycetes; order Eurotiales; family Aspergillaceae; genus Aspergillus; species Aspergillus cavernicola. The sequence continues at coordinate 139,058 of JAPDEK010000080.1, read as the reverse complement.
TGCTCCTAGAAGCCGGTGGCCGAAATGACGATTATATGAAGCGCATAGACGGGAAACGTTGGACAACATACAAGGATGAGAAAATGAATTGGGCATACAAGACGACACCCCAATGGCAATGTAACGGACGGCAGCTCGACTATTCCCGTGGTAAGGGCTTGGGTGGAGGGTCGGCGATCAATTTCGGTATATATACTGTGGGCACTCGAGACGATTACGATCAATGGGCGGCGGATGTGGCGGATACGATGTTTGGATGGGAAAATATGAAGGCTCGATTCAAGAATTTGGAGAAATTCAGTGGACTGATTGATAATGCCGAGAACAGGAAATATGCGCAGCCTAATGCTTCGGATCATGGCCACCATGGTGGTTTGCGTATTGGTTATGCAAAGGAATGGGATCAGGATTTGCCGCTTGTGCTTGAGGCCTTAGAGAAGGCTGGGCTTGAACGAAATCCCGATCATAACTCTGGAAACCCTCTTGGACTGAGCCTTATGATTAATTCATCTGGACAAGGACGGAGAACAACGGCTGATGATTTGTTGGTTGGTGCGCCAAACAACCTGGTCATCATCACAGAGAGTCCAGCACAGCGGATTATCTTGCAGAACAAGAAGGCCATTGGGGTTGAGACAGAAAGAGTGCGCTGTAAGCTGCCTGATGTAATTATCGACTGGCTTCTTTCTCATTGACGCATTCTAGATTTTGCTACCAAGAAAGTGATCCTTTCCTGTGGGGCTTTGGATACACCCAAAATCCTAATGCATTCCGGTATTGGACCAGCCAACCAGCTGAAAAGATTCAATATTCCTATTATCCAAGACCTACCGGCCATTGGGCAAGGTCTCAAGGACCATTTCTTCACACCGTTAGTTTTTAAACGCCATCAGGATACCAACGATCGCAACTCATTCTACGGCTCACAGCATGCGATGGCAGAAGCCACGACTCAATGGGAGAAAGACCAGACAGGGCCCTGGACACAGTACGGCTGTCAAGTCGGCTGTGGGTGGTTCAAGTCTGACAAGATAACGTCGTCAGATGAGTTCAAGGCATTGCCATCCCCAGTTCAAGACTTTTTGAACAGAGAGACCACCCCACATTGGGAGCTTTACACTGGGTTCCCGATGCATCACATCATGCCAGAGCTATTTCAAGATTATTCTTATGTCTGCTTTCTCGGATACCTAATGAACGAGCAATCGAGCGGTGAAGTGCGGCTTCAATCATCGGACCCCAATGAGCCGCTCCTCTTTGATCCTAAAGTTCTGGAACACCCTTATGATCGGCGCACATGTATCGAGGTATACAAACATCTAATCGAGCTGACCAGTCATCCTGCCTTTGCAAAAGATACGGTATCTACTATTCTCGGGCCGAAAACCGAATCAGATGAGGATATTTTGCAATTTTGGAGGGAAAATATCTTCTCCAGCTGGCATATGACTAGCACTGTGAAGATGGGAAAGCACGGGGATTTGAATGCGGCGGTGGATAGCCAGTTCCGAGTGTTCGAGATGGAAAATCTTTGTGTTGCTGATATGAGTGTTGTGCCTGTTTTGACCAACAACCATACTCAGGCAACAGCCTACGCAGTGGGTGCGACTTGTGCAGATGTGTTGATTCGCGAGCTTAATGATTGTGGTCAAGTGGTAGACCACCAGACCAACCTCAAAGAAACACGAGGGCCCCTAGCTCACCTCTAGGATGATGTTGTAAGGGGGTCTGAAACATAACGCCATGTCACATATCTTCAAGGGGTGGTGGAGCATGGCTGCTTGTCTCATCAACATATTCAACCAGATCAATATCATACGCTTCATCATACCTAACTTGGTTATTAAGCTTATTACACACTAGTTTTGGATTTATTGTAGTGTTACTTGTACTGCGATATTGTGTTATTAAATTAGCTATTTCTCGCACTGACGATGGTCTAGGTGCTTCACCATGATCTTCTATTGATAGGATCTATTATAGAATACTATTTTCTTCGATTTCTGTCAAAATTATTTGGGCGGGTTTCAGCGCCATTTATACCATCCCAGAGCCCACGGGTGGACTTACAACGGTTGACCTGGAATTGCTCGGCAGCCTGGCGAATTGAGGCTTGCTTTTCATACCTTGTACGGCCATTAAAATGCGACCCTCTTGTTGTACAGTATCCTGGCTTGATCTGACGCGATTTAGAGACATGGTTGATAATGAAAGATAGAAGGACGCGTTGACACACGATTCTTTTTGGCTGGGTAGCTCACTCGGTGGTAAATGACGTTATAGGGCTCTCGAATAATTTCACTTAGTTATCCGGTTTAAAAATAGCTGTTGAAATGCGCAAAATTATATCCTGAATCGAGGATGGCACCTTATTTCTTGAACGCTAGATTCATGGCACCTCTGATTCCCGGATTCCCATGCCATTGACCAAGACTTTCAACAACAATAATTACAGATATTAACAGAATATGAGCACAGCCAGCATGCTATCCGCAGGCCAAATCTTAAAGACACTTCTTCAGCCACTGCGTCTGGGAATTACAATAACCCAGAAGACCAGCCAAACCCCATTCAACGCCCATACCGCTCTGCTTGTGACCCCCAAATGGGACATCTGGCGCAACATCGAAGTGTGAGTTAACCCAAACACTACCAGATTGCATCTGATCAGCAATCCGCGTAGCTCTTTCAAAATCCTTGCTCCAGACAGACGAGCCCAATCCCGTCTGTAGTGCATTGGCTCGCTGGATGACATCAGCCTCTTCTGACCATTTCATCACCGGCAGAATAGGCGCAAATGGCTCTTCCTGAACAACAGTCGAATCTTCAGGTGGGTTATCAATGATAGTTGGATGAATAAAGTAACCTCCAGCTGTAGAATCCGCAACAGATCCACCAAGCGCGGGCTTCAGTTTCTGACTAGAGATCGTACTCAGAAGTTCTTTGGCTTTCTCAAACTGCATCGCGTTCTGCACGGGCCCTATAAAGATATCGGCTTCGGTACCATCTCCAACTTTCAGTGTCTTGACGAAGGCGACGAGTCTGTCGAGGAACGTATTGTAGATGCTCTCATGGACGTAAAGACGCTTGATCATCATGCAGACCTGGGAGCTACACAGGTAGGAAAGAATACCAATCTACCTAGCGTGTTAATGATAGTATGCTCGAGAATTCAGTGAGGAAACTAGCCTTCGGAATAACAGCATCGATATCGACATCATCGCAAATAATTGCAGGATCATTTCCGCCGAGTTCAAGAGTCACGCGCTTGAGTGTCTTTGAACAGCTAGCCATGACTCGCTTCCCGGTGGGAGTAGAGCCGGTAAAAGAAATCTTGTCGATTCCAGGATGCTCGGTAAGCATTGGACCGAGACTATCGTCGCCGCTTAGACACTGCACTAAGCCCGGGGGGAAGAAAGGAGTGGCAAGCTCAGCTAGTTTCAGACCACAATAAGGAGTGAAAGGGGATGGCTTAACAATAACAGCATTGCCGGTGTAAACAGCCTGTGCAATTTTGCCAATAGCTAGAAGAACAGGGAAGTTCCAAGGAACGATAGCGGCGACGACGCCCAAGGGCATATATCGTTGGATTACCTTCCTATCCTCTGTTTCTGCGATGACGTTTTGGGGGATTTCGATGGTACTCAACCCACGAATCCACTGACTAGCCATAGCGACCTCTGTCGCTGCTTGACTCAATGGCTTTCCCTGTTCCACTGTCAGGGTCTGCTTAAATGCCTCCGCATTAGCCTCAATGGCATCAGCGTAGGCAGCCAGGCAGGCCCGGCGTTCTGTGAAGGCCGTCTTGGACCATTTACCGAAAGCATCTCGGGCAGCTTGTACTGCCTGGTTCACGTCTTCCGGGGTGGAAACTGGAACATCTGGGTTGGGTTGAGAGTTTGCGGGGTTGATACCGTGTCGCGTGGTAACGGTCGACGTCAACTGGTTGTTGATGACATTGTGAAATGTCTAAATTTCTCCGTTAGTCGACCAAATGAATAATTAATTTAGAGCCTTGCCTTGAAGTCCAAGAGTATCGTCATTGGAAACTATTATGTCAGGCTTAAAATGTAGGACAGTTAATGTAGTGCAGTGTTAAAACCTGACTTCACAATTGCCGTGAAATACTGTTATTCGAACATTAGGAGAATCTATAACAACGTCAGGCTTCTTATAATATGGCTGATTTACTCCGACAGACATCCGCTAAACCTTATCTCGGGTCCATCGGACGAACGTTGTAGATTCAAAGCTTAGATGAAGGACAGTATATTGGATGTTATCAAAGCATTAGGCACGTTCCTCATCGGATTGGTCCAGCTTAAGAAGTGGGGGAAGCAATGTTGAAAGGTGGGGGAGGAGGTGCTTACGACTCAAACTCGTCAGAAAGCTTTCGCGTGTTACTGGTAACTGTGAGCTGGTCTTGGATCTGATATACTTATCACGGTTGTGCCTTCAAGCAGTACTCATATTGCTAACTTACCAAGGCATATTTATACTGGAAATACGCAGCCCTTGAGTATGCGGAAAACGGGTAGTATATTTTAATTACAACGGCTCGTGGATGTGCCTATGGCAGAGGTGAGCTACAATACAGCTATCCCTGCTAATAGCACTCTATAATAAGCCGAGTGTTTCAGCCCCGGAGTCGAGTTATCGGGTTGTTTGTTCGGATAGTCAGCGACAAATGACCCGACTTGGCAAACGAAATCAGGTATACTGCTGAAGCCTGTCAGAGCTGAATGTTGGCAATTGAATACGGTATCCTCAGGCAACCCCGAGTCTTACCCCAGGTCACCCCGGTCTAAAGACCCGAGGATGGCAACGATGTTGGAATAAAAACGTGCATGCTAGCCTCCATCTCGTAGGGGTAGTAGCTCTATCACTGTTCGACTTCGACTCAACATTGTATCATTGGCCGTTCGTTCATTCATTCAATCGCAGTCGTTTGACAATCGAGGAACCGAATCCAGGAACATGGCCAGCACTGTACCTCCGAAAACATGGGAGGGCGGATTCTCCCGTCCCGCTGGGAATTATGGCTGGGACGACGATACGAAGTATATCACGGAGTCTGGCGAGAGAGCACATTATACACTGCCGGAGTATACGGAGCCTCCGACTTCCACGATCGGGAATGCGATAGGTCTGACGCATCTCCGTACCTGGCCGACTTACTATGATGGGACTGCATGGAGTCATCCAGAGTGGTTCAAGCCAGCTGAGGAGGTCGATGTTTTGATTTGTGGTGGTGAGTACGGCGGATTCACATCGGTTTAGACGACGGTACTAACGAGTGTCAGCTGGGCCATTTGGATTACAACTTGGTTTGATCCTCGCACGGCAGGGGATCAGTTTCCGGATCATAGGTGCATACTACCCTTCCTTCAGTTCCCAGAAACGTCGTAATAATGATGTCAAACAGACAAAGCAACGACCCCCTGTCTCTCCGGCCGAGCAGACGCAGTCCATCCACGAGGCCTAGAACTCCTCCACTCCTGGGGTCTCGCCCACGAAGCAACGGAAGAAGGCCCACTGATCAACTATACCGCCGTATTCCGTAACGGTGTGAAGCTGTTCCACAGCAGCGAGCCGACGTGCGATTCCCGGTACAAGGGCGCCCATGTTATCACACAGGGACAGTTCGAGCGGATCTATATCCGGGATCTGTTGCGGCATCGGGTCCTCGTTGAGCGGGACACTTCGATTGATCGGTTTCAGGTGCTGGAGGGGGACTCGTTGACTCATCCGGTTCGGGCGACGTTGAAGAATGTTTCCTCTGGTGCGGAGGAGACTGTTCGAGCGCAGTATCTTATTGGGGCTGATGGGGCGGCGAGTATTATTCGCGAGCAGTTGAAGATCGAGTTTGATGGGTTGGCTACGGATATCTATTGGGCGATTATTGATTGTCGTTTCAAGACGGATTATCCGCATATGTTCGGACTGAGGTTTGTCTCTGACTTCGTGCGTATCCAGACAAAACTAATGGATTGAACAGTATGATCATCAGCGCGGAGCATGGAGGAAGCATTGTGATTCCTCGTGAAGAGGGCTTCACCAGATTCTACGTCCAGATCAGCGGGGAGATGGCTCGCAGATTGCAGGAAAAGCGACGGGCCAGGCGAAATGCATCCTCCGTGGGCGAGACTCGGATCGATGACCATGGTATCACCCCTGAAGAAGCGCTGCAGCAGTTGAGTAAGATCATGGCCCCGTGGACGATTGAATTCGCGTCTCCCATCAGCTGGTTTTCAGTCTGGAAAGGTACGTATATCTTGCCCAAAGCCAGGACTGAGCTGATATTCAAAAGTCAATGAACGAGTTGCACGCCGCTTTTCGTCCGCAGATCTTCGTGTACATTTGGGAGGAGATGCTGCGTAAGTCGAATACCCTCCTATAACCTTACTAGTATGGTCTAACATAAAATAGACACGTCCACAGCGTCCTCGGCGGGTTCGGCTTCAACTCCTCGTTGTACGACGCCTCGAATCTCGGATGGAAACTAGGCCTCTGCCTCCGCAAACAAGCAATACCGTCAGTTCTGCTTCCAACATACGACAGCGAGCGCCGTATGTCCGCCAACCGAGTCATCCGATGCTCGGGCGCCTATCTGCGCTTCATCTGCAACTCACATCTCCCCCTAGCCGCATTGCGAGGTCTAAACGACAACCTCGAATCCCACGACGAAGTCCTCCCCAAACTCGACGGCACGACCGAAGCCGATCTCCAATTTATCTATGTCTTTTACAAGCGCCACGCCATGTTCCTGCTTGGCGTGGAATGGCCTATCGTCGAATCGGAGATTTGTCCTCCCGATGTTGCAGAGAAACACCGCGCTGTTTCGCTTCGGAATGGTGTTCGTGCTCCTAATCCACGTGTATGCTTCGATACCGAATACACGGCATATCTGCATGATAGGATGAGGGGTGTCTCGGGGTTTCACATCCTGATATTTGCGTCGGATCTTCAGGGCCCTCTGCGCGAACGACTAGCGATCTTCTCGAAGAAAGCGTTCCAATCGGGGGGGTTCTTCTCCCGGTATGGTGGCAATGCGCAGTTCAATGTTATTCTAGTCACAAAAGCGTTGCCCTACGAGGCTGCCAAGCTACTCAAGCCAGCAAATGGCCAGGAGCCAGATGACCTCAAAGAGCTGCGGGAGCACGCAACAGTGGTATACGATGACCGGGTTCCAGACGACGACGCACACTACTGGTATGGTGTGAATCATGCCCGTGGTGCGGTTGTTGCTGTTCGTCCCGATCTCGTCGTGGGCGTCAGCGTTTGGCCGGAAGATGTTGAGTCCTTGGAAGCGTACTTTGGCTCGTTCCTGCTGCGACAGAATCTGACAGCTATGCAGTCAGCTAAGGATCCTGTTGAGATTCTTAGTCGCGAGGTTAGTGGGGGACATGAGACACTGCAGGACGCTGGGCGTCATCCTCGGCGGTCGATTCGGTCTTGGTTCTCCAGTATGTTGACGGCGTAGTCGGTCGGGGCTGTGGCTTTGGCTGTGGCTGTTTTCGGTTACACCATTTACATACCTAGTCGTTAGTAGTGTATCTTCTAGAATTTAAATATGACATGTTACGGGGAATACCCATCAAATCCAGACTGTAATCGCCTGTAGACCGAACTACGCCCACGTAACCTGGTGCACTTTTCGCGGCCTCTGGGGTCTAGAACGGGGTCCCCGTCGGGGAAATAATGACCTACATGGTACTATTCTCCGAGACCTGTTACACCAGTTCCGTGTTCTCCTTTCCTCGACGGTGTAACCGCCGAACTCGGCGGATGTGCATAGCCTTCCAGAACGCGTCGTGGTGTTTGTTTAAGTACGAGCAGTCGAGGCTGCACTCTGGGTCTGACGAACGCGAGGGGGCTTAGACAGAGTAGAAGCTGAAAACGTGGCCAGAGTATGATGAAGCATGGGTCTTTCTGCTAGGATCAGGTTCTATCTGGCCTGTAAGCAATGCCCTTTCTGTTCACCGCTGGTCTTACCTACTGGGGTCTGATGACTGGTACTTTGTTGTTCATCAGCATAGATGGTATAATAAGCACGATAATCATATTCATTTACTCGCGGACTAGGCAAATCTCTGTAATACGCCACCAATAGTAGTAAGATAGTCAAGAATGCGTACTATATATAGAATCCTGAACAGAAGCGCGGATTTCTCAGCTTGAAGGTATCAAATATATTATGTGATGAACGTGATTAAAAGCCCAAGCGGGCAGCTAGATAATGGACGGCCTAAAAAGGCAAGTCCTTCAAGATACTGAAGATACTATGGAAGGATACTCCGTCTCAAATATACTTCAGTCATCAGTCTTTATCACTGCGGATACTGAGAACTTCGTCACGGCCTCAAATATTGCACCGAGCTTGTCAGTAGAACATACTGCTTGTATGCAGACCTTTCGTTGAGTCGAGCTTGTGCGTGAATCTGGGCTTGGGCTTGAACCTAATAAGGAGACGGAGAATGGGGATGCGGACGTGGAGGACCTGGTTGGAGAAACCGTGGTTTGAAATACGAAGTCATCGACGTCAATGGCCGGTGGGAAGGCGTAGTCGTTGGATGTGCCTAGATTCTCTGCTCCTACTACACCGTGTTATAAACAGTTCAACACGTTCAATAATGGTGGGACAGTTGGGCTCCCACGTACCTACTTGGGGAAACGGAAACGCCAGCGACTCCACGTCGAATCCGGATGAATTATAGCCAGGTGAATGTGAGGTTGATGACAACCAGTCGGTGTGCCCTTGGTCGAGCATATAATATTCTGTATTGTCGTATGCCGCCAGCAAAGGTTCATTTGATGTATTTGGTGCCGAACAGACCTCTTGATCGCTGCTTCCCTTCGCGTCAACACCGCCTCGTTGGGAATTCTCGGGCCACCGCAACAGCTCCTGCCACGAGTTGACGTCTACCGGTCTTTCCAAGGCGTAGGCACTGTCCAAGGTCCCTCCAGAATCACTTTTTAGCCGTCGCTGCAGTATATGGTATCTATTTTTCGCGGCCAGACTGGTTCTTCCGGGGAGGTATAGGGATACGATCTGCTGCCAGTAGTGGCCGTGTTTGTTGACATTTTGAATCAGCAGTGCATCCTATAATGATGTTAGAGTCGTTCAAGATGGTCATGATAGACATACCTCCTGCGGTGTCCATGGGCTGTGGTCGATCTCCGGGTTGATGGCATGGCTCCAGCGTTTCGAGCACTGATCCGGCAGTCTGGATCCCACAACTGACGCAACCACTGCCCACTTGGTCCCGTAGCGTTCAATAGCCCTTCGCAAGCGTTCATCCTCGGCCTGTGTCCAAGGTCCCTTCTTCACTTTGGCGGCTGCTGTACCATACCAGCGCTTGCGACAATCTTTGTTGGTCCTCCCGGGGAGGAACGCTGCAATCTCGTGCCAACTGATGTTGTCACCCTCGCCCTGTGCTACATGTAGACGGTGAGTATATCTCTGTACCTCCATCAAACCATCTAGAGACCTCGGTAGAACAAACCTCTCCCGACTTCTCGCTTAAGGACAACGTCTTCTTCCGCTGTCCAATTGCGTCGTGGGCGGATCATCATGAAGCTTGCTTCATCAAGACCGGAATATATCATATCAAGGATGGTTTTCTTCCTAGTTGTTTTTTTTTTTTTTTTTTGGAATGGCCACGTTTCTGGATCTCCAGTCGGTAATAGAATATTTGGACAACCTCGCATGGCACAGTCCCTCGCAGTATATATGGCCTTATAGGCACTACCAGCTAACCGGAGATCATCAGTCGTCTGCGCATGAGAACCCACTATCCTGCGCCATGTATCCCCGATCAGCCAGTGGCGTTAATCCCACGGCTTACTAGGTGCGAGAGAGTTCAACCTTCCAGCTTGGCTCACGGCCCTGTTTAAGACGGAGATTCCTACTCGCTGCCAGTTGGACCCTCCGTTCAGATAGCCCAGTTGTGTAACGCAATCAGAGACGACGCAGGCCTGGCTGCAAACCCAACCGGGCCTCCTAGTTTTCGCTTCATTTTCCCCTACTAGTCAGATACCTGACGATAATCGCATGGCAGTGCTTGGCTGCAACTCGTCTCCTTTTACTCAATGTGTCCGAACCCTGGAACAAGGTTGGCCGTTTGACTGCTATTTAGCACCAGGATCGATTGGGTCCAAATGATCGGACTCCATGAAAGCTACATAACTAGTTCCTGTTCCCTCCACGTTTTCCAGGGTTCTGTCAAGGGTTGCTGTCAATGCAAAAAATGACATGCATTCCCTCCGATTCTGGATCGTATGACCAGCCCATCCGATATTGACACGCGAGACCAGTTGTGATGAAAATCCTTGCCTACATTGGCCGTCAGCGAGGGCTGCCAAGTGGGCTGAGATGAACACCGATCTTACCATGCAGGTAATCGGCGACTTTAGCGACTTATTTCAGCCTCGTTGGTGGATCTAAGACGCCAACTTACAGAGGAAGACATGTTTGTGTCAAGCCAACTGAATCCTATCCAACAAGAAGAAGGGAAAACAGGGTTTTCTAATTGATTCCGACGCAAGGGGGAATCCTCCGTAGATGACGCGTAGAAGGATCACTGCATAGAGTATATCCAAAGAAGACAGCGCAGGACGATTCTCGGCCTGACTTGTCGTGGAATTCCTGATCTTGTTACACAGACAGCGGATGATACTGTAACATTATCTATTTACAGTTCGCAGTCTGCTTGTACTACACTGTTAAACAGTTGCTCTTCTTAAGCAGAGGCCTGACCGTGATACAGTCTGCTCCTAAACCTTAAGAGTAGCTCATGCCATTCGCTAAGGGTTAGGCCACCTACTGAGTGATCCACGGTCTCTCACACGCTTCTTCATCATTGGTATCGATCTCTAGTGGATCAACCCAACACTGCCAGTCCTGTATGTGAAATACCGTCCAATCCATATCTCCCTTGTATTTAGTTTTCTATAACGCAGGTATTATAGGAATCTAGATCACAGGAGATCAAAGTGCAAACACTAATTAGATATCTCTAGAATCCTTAGACTAGTTGAATAATCTCAAGCTCAGCACTACTGCTCTCATCCACCGCCGGGTTAAGCCAGCAGGGTCATAACCTCTAGGATACAAAAAGTCAACTGAAGTAAACCTAAGATCAACTAACACCTCTCTGTCAAAAAATAACTCGTCACATCCAACCCTCCATCCCTCTTAAACAAACAACTCAAATACGACTGCAACCCATTCCCCGTCTCCAGCTTCCTCTCGCCCGCAACCTTCCCCAGCATCCGGAGGTAATTCTCACAATACGCCCCCCGCCCCTGAGATTCCATCCACCGCGTAATCCCATGTGCCGATTGCAGATCATTCTGCCCGTAGTGCGCGAGCGGGGTGTAGAATTTGATATCAGGTTGTTCGGCTTGTGGCGAGATGTCGAAGTAGTACAGGTAGTATGCTGCTCGGCCGAGCGGGGAGGAGCCGGTTCCGAAACCGTGGTATATGGGGACGTCTGCGTCGTCGGGGTAATTTGTTGGCAGGCCTGTGACGTCTGTGAGGAGGTTGTGGAGGCTTTCGAATTGGGGATCGAGTCCTGAGATGCGGCCGCCGAGGGACATGATTTCGCGAACGGACGCGAATGTCGTTTTGGGGCCTCGGAAGTAGAATTTGAGGCGGGAGGATGGGGAGCCCGTGGGGGAGTTTGTGCCGTTGTCGATTGCTAGGCCCGTTGGCATTAGGAGTTGACCTTCGGGGTTGGTTTTGAGGAAGTCCAGCAGGGTGTCTAGGGCTGTTGTTCCGGAGATGTTGTTTACGGAGAGGACTTCGCGGAGGGCTGAGTCCCAGCGTTCCATGGGGAGGAGTCGTTGGCCGGCTGGACGGGGGAAGAAGTATGTTTTCAGGGTTAGGCCGTCGTGGAGGAAGTCGTAGCCTAGCATCATGGTTGTGGCGAGGGGGAGGCCGGACTCGTTGGCCTGCCAGTACCTTGTGTCGGGGTCGTAGAAGGTAGAGAGGAAATGGTTTGCCCAGGTTAGATCGAGGGGTATACGGCGGGCAAAGGAGTGAAGGAGCTCCTTGGAGGATAGTTGGTTGAGAGGATCTAATGCGGTGCCACTGTGCTCGCCAATGGGCTCAAAGCCGATTCGGATATCTGGTTTGCTGGATGGGTTCGAGTCATTCCATTTCCAGGAGTAGACCATGGATATTCCGTGTTCTGTGAGGATGCAATTCCACTTCAAGCGGCCATCTGCGTCTGGCTTAGAGCCCATGTATGGTACCTGCTGCGGTTAGAGACATGTCTAGAGTTGATGCAGGGTGACGTGCAGTCCAGTGATAGTGAATGAGAAGATTCTCATATTGCTGCTCTCTTGAATACCCTGCCTCTTCGAACATCGTTGCCATCTGAGGGCCGGTGACCTGCCACCAGTAGTCGCTGTCTGCATCCCGAGAGGGAAGCCACCGGGACACAGCCTCCCATACTGATATGCGCTCTGCGGTGTTCTTGACCAGAGAGACCGCTTCCTACACCACCGCTTAGCATCTATCACCCAAACATAAGAGGAAAACGTACCTTATGAATGCCGTTAGAAGTAGCCATTGCTGCTGAAGTCCGTTACTACCGAATCCAAAACCGCAAATGTTGAAAAGAACACTTCACACCCATTCCCCCTCATGACTGATATATGCGTCCCCCCCACTATCAATACCATTCGCATCCTATGCAGGAAGAACCAGGCCATGTGGCATGCCGGCTCCCATCTCACCAACACCTTCACCAAAATGGCAATTCCGACCGGAAGGATCACAACAAGACAGCTAATCCTGTCCCTCGATGCAAGGTATGCTCCACCTAGATGGCCAGTGCTCGCTCAGGGTCCTCCTCCATGACGCGGAATGCATTATCAAGCGCGTGGTGCAATTTGAAGGCAGCGTCGCGCAAAACCTCCACCTCCTCGCAAGGCAGATTGTTGCTGCCAAGGACGCGTTGAGGTCAAATCGCTGCGGGGGGTCTGTGTGTAGGTACAAATGCCCGATGGAGCAGGGGTCGGGGGATATGTTATTCGTTGGATATCTCTAGTCAAGATCTTGTTTTTGCTTCTTTGTCTCCACTAGGTACAGCAATCTGATGTCCCCATGATCTCTGACAGAGTTTGTAAGATCCCTCGACTCCAACTGATGGATCTGTCTCGGAGGGAAATCCTACGTTTTCCTCCCGTAGGGCCCAAGCGCACCGTCAAGCAATGCTCGTCGCAGAATTTGGACACCATTCCATGAAGGTGTAGGTGAGATAAGCTGTTCGCCCTAGACTCCCAGTTGGAGTCACCCGTGGAACAAGCCTAGCAAGCGTCTCAGAGGATGCACAGCATGCAACACCGAATACGAGGGAGACTTCCGGTGTTGGTAGTACGGTAGTTTCCGTGCTCTTGCATTAGAGCGATGCTAGTCATGACTAGCTGGAGAGATTGTACGTAGTTACGTACCGGCCTCCGATCATGGGCATGGCGTTCATCCAATGGAGAGGAACTCGGAAAATAATACCACTGTTATAAAACTCTAAATGCGGTCTACTTGATCTACGCTTATCAATCGAGCCTTTGCTTCATGGTCCACCTTTAGAGTGCGTTTTAGGAGAATGTCACTGCCCTGCATCTGCTAATCTGACCCATTATCAGGGATCATCGTGTCTCAGCATAGAAATTGGACCCATCGGGGGAAAAAAACCCTCGTTTTGCTCGCAATATGCTACCTACTTTGTCAGTTACTTCCATCAGAGCGCTAGTTCAGCTGCCCCGCAGGGCAACCAACGCTGTATACCTATCGCTTTCAATCTAGCTGGTCGAATCCCTGGACACGCGGAGCACAGCTCTCCTCTAACAATTAAGGCTCATCAAGTCCCCATAGTTAACTATAGCCATACTCTCCACAGGCTTTCACTAGGCGGTTCTAACCCCAACTGCTGGTAATATAGGATGGCGCTCACAACTTCTAAATGTAATCAATAGCACATAGAGCATGGTTGGTCAGGAAAAACGTAATACGGCTCTTCGTACGCATCACAAAGACCAATGTAAAGAACTACGCATGCCTGCAAAATCTTCAAATCCAAGTACAAGTACTAGAGTCGCCCCGGGGTATCTAATGAACCAACGCCAACCATTATCATACAACCGCCAGGTCCCCATAACGCCACAAAATGCAAGAAATCACGATACTATGTCCTTCTCTTCAGGCTCTTTCTCGAGGGATATGAAAGCTAAGTTTCCTGCTAAGCGCAGACACATCACGTGCTGTAGTGATTGAGGTTTTTTTGTGTTCGAAGACTGGTTTGTGTACGAAGTCTGGTATAAGAAAGCAGTCTACATCAGTGAGGGTATGTCCAGTAAAAGCGTCAACCAAGTGGATGCTGAACTCACACCAACAACAACACCAACGCCGTCGTAATACACAAGACCAATACAAAACCTCGTGCTCTCCCCCGCAAACTTTGCAGGCAATAGTCCCTACACGGGACATATCTTGGTTGAATCGCGAGTCTGCATAGTGACTAAACCCCCGGGATACTAAACGTGGAGGGTTGAAGATCCCGGCAGCCTCCATTCCGAAACAGGGGGTCTCTAAAAATGTCTCTAAGAACACTGAGTTCGAACGCATTTCCCGTGATTGATTTCTGCTAGCAATCCATTCCTCAGCATAGCAGCGGTAATAGTTGTTGCCCTCAAGGCGTTCGAGTGGCATTCGTCGTAATACCAGTTGTCTCATTTTGTTTCTCATTCCCTGGGTTGGACTCAGTGGATCGTGAGTTGAATGTATCTTTCAGTCCCGTTTGTTGAGGCTCTCTAGAGATATCATCGTCTGCTTGGCTATTCATCATCAGTTGAAGAGCCCTGCGGCTGGCAGCAGCCGCCATCACAGCAAATGGACAAGCAGACAGGCAGACGGCCAAGGCTGGCCTGGTCTGCATTGCAACATCCACATTGCTGCATAATACCCCATAACGATCATCCAAATGATTAAGTGGTAAAGAAAATACTTTGTCCCGTTCTATGGCTTGTGGGTATAGCCATCTGACGGTATAGGCTTTGACAGGGAGTTGTGCCGACTCGCCGTCTGTTGTGAGCGGCTCAGCCAAAGTCCTGGAAATAATATGCCAATGAATCACTTGGCCGAATGCTGCCTCGAGGTCATCGAGAACGTTCACGGCTGGCATAATATATGCTACGCGAGACTACACACTCCCTAGGAATATATGGCCATAGATCATGCCCGTCTCAGAGTCGCGGACAATAGAGCCACAGTCTCCGGGCTGCAAGGGGCCGTCAAAGTCAACCGTGAACGTCTCCTGGCATAAGGTACGCGAACACAAGAGGGTCTGTCAGTTAGCCTGGCCTGCAGGACGTAACCGGAGCCTGTAACTGTCGTGACGTTCACGCGACCAGGTTTGATATTGCTGACGTTGTCCCTCGACAGAACTGGCAGATCTAACGAGATGTAGTCGTCGCTGTTGATCTCGATCAAGGTATAATCCAGATCGTTTGACAGGATGCGACATCCGGTCAGTTCGATCGTGTCGTCTGCTGGCTTTATGAACGGTACTGAACATCCAGGTGTCCCTCGCGGTTCACGGCCGAAAGTTGGGAAACTCCATCCGGCAGTGGGCTCCAAGATAGAATGAGTATCAAGTTCCTCATCCGAGGAGACATCATCACTGTCAAATTCCGAGTCGGACTCAGTCACTCGCTTCGGGGGAGACGCTGTATTGGCTCATAAGCTCGACGTCGTCATCCGAGGGCTCCCAATATTCACGAAAATGTCTTTTATCGACTGTACGAGTGGCCACATGACCCCTTCCGAATCGCTCTCTCAGTACAACCCCTCGCATCCTCTCTTTCAGTTCACAGTCAGTGGTATACCAGAATTCTCAAAGGTTAGCCAGCCAGCCAGCCACTTAGTCTAGTTTATATGCTAAACACGACTGTCGGTGTTGCGTTTGCCCAAGTTTAACGTTGCTTCGCGAGTTAAACCTAGCAACCGTTTTTGCTAAAAGGTTGCGTCTCCTTTAGTTTGTTGAAAAGGCGGGGAAGCCACTGTTCCGATATATATCTCAAGTACGTACATAGATAGCGACATAGGAAGATTATGTAGAACAATGCCCTAAAATCCGGTGTTATTACTCTATACAGCCGCCTACCTCGGTTGATCTAGTATAGATATATATCTACAGCGTTCTCTGCAAGTTGACCAAGGACTGTGGTTGGAGCGCCTATATGCGCGTTCAGGCAACACGAGACCTGCAGGACATCTCACGGATTGAGGCTGTGCAACGACAGCCCAAATATAAGGAACCTCACGGCTCATCCCAGCCAAAAAAACAACCAGAAACAAAATCAAAGGGAGAATCTTCAGAACGAAGATCAAGATCCAATGGAGCACCGCCCACAAACCCACAGCCTGCGCACCACATGCGCCGACCCAGACAGCCTCTTCGCAACTGCTCCAGAAACCCTCATCCATCTCCTCTACAAAGAATTCCGCGACGACATCAACCGCCTCCGCCGCGCGTATTCCCTACGCACTGCCAATAATGACTCTCCCGAGGAACCCCCAGGGACCCCCTCCCCCTCCTTCATCCTCTTCCAAGAACCCCATGACGAAGTCAACCGCACCTTCACCTCCATCCTCGCCCTGCGCTGGATCCACCTCAACCACTACGAAGCCTTCGTAGCCTCCCAACCCCGCGAAACCAGATTAGCCCGGGAGTCATTCAACTGGCTACGAGCCTTCTATAACAGCGCCATCCTAACCACTGGCGATTCCTCCCCCGCAGAAGCGCTATACGCACTCATCGTCTCCATAATAACCAACGACCTAGGCAAAGACCCACACCTCGCAACCGAGTACCACTCCCTAACAGGCACCGACATCTCCGCCCTAAACCACGATGCGATCCTGCACCGCGCCTGCGCAGTCCCCGGCCTAATCCCCTCCTCCCTCGGATCCCTTCTGGAACCCTACAAATCAGACCTCCTCGCCGGAATCGCCCTCGGCGCAACCTTCAACTTCGGCCAGCTCGCCCAGGCGGAGAACTCGCCTGTTTCGCTAACCGCGTTGCGGGCAGACGAGCTCCAGGGGAGCAACAACGCGCCACGCGCTCTGCAACTGCGATTCCTGGAGCAGATCGTTGATCTTGCCGGGGCGGCTGGGCATATTGATTGGAGCTGTGCGCGGAAGCTAACGCAGCCGCTTTTTGAATCGTATCGCGATGTGTATGAGGCGTGTGAGGGGGTTATCAGGGGGTCGTTGGGGGTTTGCGGGGCGTATGATCTAGTTCTTGTGCGGCGGGCGGAGAGGTTGCATGCGCAGGGGTTGCGGTTATTGGCCGTGGAGAGGGAGAAGGAGGATCGGGGGTTAGCGAGGTTGTTGTGTATGGGGAATGTTACGACGGTGGAGAGGGCGAGGTTGTTTTTGGGCGTGTGGGGGGGATTGGATTCCGGGGTTAGAGCGGGTTTGGTGGCTGCGCTCAATGTCGCAGGGTGTAGGGGTGCACCTGCGGTTCAGATGACGTATATGCCTGCTTTGTTGAGCCGGATTCGGGACGAGAGGGCGTTAGGATGTGCGTTGAGCTTTCTTTGTCGGGGGATGGTTGTGGAGGACGGGGTGGATCCGGATGCGGTAGTGATCGAGAGGAGCGTGTTGGGAGTTTTGAAGCGGTATGTTGAGAGTGGGAAGTTTGACGAGGATCCTACGATCTTGGAGAGAGTCGATGTGCCTGAAGGAGTTGTTGCGCAGCAGGCATGAGAAGGGATGGGATTTGCTATTACGAGGCTGACCTTGATAATGAACTTAACAGGTGCATGCTATTAACGTACAAATAGATCATAACAGTCTTTCAACATTCCATGACAGTTGAATCTCCACCACCGATCCAAATAGAACAAACCGACAAAGATGTCCTGTTAACCCTCGCGTTGCCCTAGGAAGCGAGAGTGGTAGAAGAATCTTGCGCCTTGTCACCCAGCCGCATCCTTCCCACATCGCCCTGGCTGGCCAAGCTGACCTTGAGCCAATCGTTCGGGCGAGCCATATCTTCCAGCGAGCTGCGCATGCGCATCACACACTCGCGAAATAATGTATTAGTGTCGAACTGCCAGCTGCAGAGCAGGGTGCGAAGCATACCCCCTTCGCGACCACAGATTAATCTACCACAACTAGAACAATCATGTAGATGTAAATAAATGAGATTTGTGGAATAAATAAGCTACGCTATAGCTGGCGGGAGAGACTGGCCGACGAAGGGTCTTGTGTCGTTAAGGATTACTGTGAGTCATCTGAGTAATAAAAGTAGTCTAAAATCTCATCCTCTGTTTGATCATCCGAGAAGTGTTCCCTCTGTTTGGCGGAAACTTTGAATTGCTCCTTGTAAGCTGCACGCACCCTGGCGTAAACTGCAGATTATCTCTGTGATTACAGTTATACAGTATGCATTCATATGATGACAAGGTAGCGGTGTTGACCAAGTTGAAAAGAAGCAAAGTGAACCTTGAAGGTTTGGTCCTGTCAGCTTCAGGTAACTCGAACTGTTGTATTTTCTTTCATGTTTGACTGTGAATTTCTCACTGTCTGGCAAATATAAATTATTAGCACGCAGAACTAATCACGCTGATCGACCTTGAAGTCCAATAAACAGATATAGATATAATTTTAACAGGGTTGGATGCTAACGACATGATCAAGATGTTGCCTGCTGATTTTGTGCCTTGGGAAGACAAGGCTGAGCGCTGCAAGACAAGGCTGAAGCTGGGTTATGAGCATAAATACAGCATTCTTCCCCTCGGGTCAATTTCAACTTGAATTTTAAAAAATGATCTTGAGATAAGAATGTCACCTTCAAAACTTTGGCTGCTCATCAGGCCCAAGTCCAGGGTCATAACGCCTCCCAAACCGGAAGAGCAGTCATACAGTCTTCGTGAAGACTGGAAAGGACTTGTCTCCAAGCTGTCATTACGACTGGTAGCCTTGGGAATCATTGTTTGGTATGTGTTGCGAAAGTCAAGAACCATAATACCAACTGTGCCTAACATGGCCTAGTATAATATTCTTTGGGGGAAGTGGTTATACATTCAACATATCTGAGCGCGAGGTGAATGGGATGTTTATGAGTATCGAAAATCAACTCGTAATCTTCGGCGTTGTAAACAAGATCCTTGACTACCTCGTGCAATTGACGTTAACCCACATCAGTAGCACCCATCTCACAACATGGATGACGCAACCCAGGACGATAGATGATGGGCCAACTCTGGACGACTTTGAATTACAGAACGAACTGGTGAATCCGTGGCACAGTGTTACGAGAGGCTTTGCTAGATGGCGAAGAAGCAGCACCAAGAGAAAGAGCAGAAAGGCTTGGATTCCCTTGCGCTCTGTTCTGTCCGTGGCAATCAGCATTTCTGTTCTATTTCTAGGAGGTGGTATTAACGTTATTGGAATTCCCAAGCGTCGTTGGTATCCGGATTTCAGATTCCAATCCCAAACCAGTCCAGATTCATCATTTACAAGCCCTCGAATGCGGCTTGACACCCTTGACTTTAACAATATTTGGGACGATGGCTGGCAGATGCTGCGAGTAGGAGGCGAGCCCTCTTGGGCCGTGGTAAGAAGGCACTTTTCCTGCGCCTGTTTATTTCTGATATCCGAAACTGATTTTAGAGCTTTCAGGCCCATGCCTTTTCTGCATCGGATACCTTCCTGTCTCTTCGAGACCTTTACAATGTGATGAACAGTGATCGTTCCCAACCCGGCTGGTACCCACTTTACACTCCAGATGCCCATCGCCTGAGCGGACTGAATGTGACGACGAATTCTTCATCGACGGCGGTGCAGACTCTGGCCGTCCAAGCCCAGCCAATGATTGATATGTTCCATGATCAGCAAGCAAACAGTACGAAACGCTGGGCTCGAACATCAATGGGCTGGCATGCAACTCTGAGACTCACCGTGCCTCTCCTAAACACGTCGTGTGTGAGCCTGAATCAGCCGACAGGAGAACAGGGGGAGGTAGTGGCCTCCATCTTAGATAGCGGGCCTAATTCAACTATCACGGTGGATATTGGGCCATCGACAAACTTCACTGGTGTTCGATGCTCCATCAACGTCCAACAGGGGCTTTTCCGTACGTATTCGTTGCAGGATCTTCCCCCTCTGATACAACAAGCTCATACCCTCCTAGCTGTAAACCACTGGATCGTAGATGAAACCACCGACCCTCCGAGTTTCAGCATCAACAACTACGGACACGACTACAATCCCACCATCGACTACATCGACAACCCCATCGCCAACGCCGCAGTCGCCTCAGCCCTGGCTGCACAATTCAACACAATTACCCCCTCTCTAAACGCCCTCTTCTCAAACCCCCCAGACATTTTGAACTTCACAGCATACACTCTAACCCTCGCCCGCGCTCTCACATTCCTTAATCGAGGAATGACCACAGACGCCGATGGCTGTGCGGCTGTATACGGCGCTCTATTTTCTAGATTAGCAACCACAGCATCGTGGACAATGAGTACCACGGGTCAAACGGCCACACACGGCCCTGTTCAATTCCAAGTCTACGGCTCAGGACCTAGGCTACCTTGGGAATGGGTAATTTCATCATCCCTGGGGGTTATTATCCTGGTACTCTGTTATGATATCTACGGTATCGTTATTCGGCGTGTGAATCCGGGTCCGTGGTTATCTGTGGGCGGGATGTTGCTTGCTGCGAACCGGGCGCCTACAGTGGATGGTATTGGAGGGGGTGCGGCGGTTGGATTGGCCATGAAGAAGGTGAGGGATATGCGGTGGTTTCTACGGAGGATTCCTGGTGACTTAGGGACTGGGACCAGGACTGGGATTGGGACTCCTGTTGGAGAGGGGCCAAGGGTAAGGCTGGTTAATGATTATGATCCGCATGTGCTTGAGACGACAAGGGAGATTGAGAAACGGAGTGTTTATAAGTATTGAAGTGTTAGCCCTACTTTTGCTCAACAGACTATGGCATTTGTATTAGGATAAAATATGCAGGACTTGACTGAGATGATAGGGGGGACTAATGCTGGAACAGCACTTTCATCAAAGGATATACTTTCTCGCCGCGAAAGACAATTCTCTGGGCCAATGGCTCTACTCAAGCCTTCATGGAGGAGGCATTCCCAGGGAAGCTCCCGCTCAAACATGATGGACTCAAACTTGAGAGGGGGTTCAGCTTTTGCAATATGATTCGAATTGCAGGGTTCCATGTCCGTCTGACCACCAATCTGTCGGATCACCTTCGCTTCATGGATGAAGGCAAAACAGTCATGGTGTTTCATCATGCATCATTCCTGCAAGGCCAGCGTCGGTACGTATCCTCCTTTCCCATAGTTTCAAGGTTTCCTACGATCCATGCTGAACGTTAGAATAGATCGCCATTCTTCCCACCGGGTCTCATAGATGAGACTCTCGTAACTCTTGCCCTTCTTTCCCCCACAGAAGACCGAGATTCAAAAAAGTGGTATAACAATAAGAGCAGCCCGATGAGTTAGACTACCTTGTCTTGTCTTGCGGCTCGGCGCAAAGACGGATTGATGAATACAATTACCGGCATGACCGACTTGTCATTCTGAAGGAGGCCTTTGACGAATCGAGGCCAGCAACAATCTCGCAGTGGTGGAATAACCGCCGGCACTCAACCTTTGCGCGAGCCTGAGCCAAAGAACGAGGCTATGTTGCTACGTAGCAGCTGCAAGGCAACCAAGCCTTCTATTTCTAACCACTCATATTTTCCTACACGTACCTGGCGAGGTAGGAAACGACAGATTCTAATCTCTACACCAGGTGTGAGAAGCACAGCGAGCATCATCTGGAGTTGTCTAGTTCTCTTCGTCGTGTGTTCCTGGCAATGCGTTCATTTGAATCTCCCAAGCGCTGAGGAGAGCACTTTGATTGGCCCACAACTGCTCCTTCGAAAGTTAATGTGGATGAGTATTATAGCCCTCGCTTTGGAGATTGGATAAGTCATTCAATTTCACGTTGGCCCATGCCTTCTATATCCGCATGGGAGGGTTCGTAGTCGCGGTTCCTCCATTTGCAACACACTCATCTAGAAGCTACTACATTTAACAGCTGAAGATCTCGGTAAGCTTTATTATGAATACGTACTACCATGACATCCAACTAAGCACAGATACACTCTTCAACACGACAGCGATTATGTTCTCTGGTATAAACAACCAGAGTAGATCGGCTATCGTCGGATAGTCGGAGTGGAGACTATAAAAGGAAGAAAAGGCGGAGTTGCCAGTCTCCAACTGCAAACAACTTACACTCCTCTACAACATGGAGACTAACACCACCACTCTCGCTGAATACCTCTTTGCTCGCCTGCACCAGCTCGGTGTCGACTCCATCTTCGGTCTGCCAGGCGATTACAACCTGCAGCTGCTGGATTACGTCGCTCCCTCGCGTCTTCACTGGATCGGCAACTGCAATGAGTTGAATGCGGGGTACGCCGCCGATGGCTATTCTCGGATCAAGGGTGCTTCTCTCTCTTGCTTCTCTTCTTGTGATCGTGTACTAATACTCGGGATCTAAAGGTATTGGTGCCCTCGTTACTACCTTCGGTGTCGGTGAGCTGTCCGCCGTCAACGCGATCGCCGGTGCCTACGCCGAACGAGCCCCCGTCGTGCACATTGTCGGCACCCCCGTCCGCCAGTCCCAAGAGTCGCGATCTCTCATCCACCATACCTTCAACGATGGCGAATACGAGCGATTCGATCGCATGCAGGAGCACATCACTGTCACCCAGGCTATTCTGACCGACCATCGCTCTGCACCCGCCGAGATCGACCGTGTGTTACAACAATGCCTCCTCCACAGCCGACCCGTCCGCATCGCAATCCCTCTTGATATGGTCTCCCTGCACGTTCCGAAGATGCTTCTCCAGACGAAAATCTCCATTCCTTTGGCTACCCGTCAACCGAAGATTGAAGAAAAGGCGCTAAAGGTCGTTCTGGATCGGATATACAGCGCGAAGAAACCCATCATTCTCGTGGATGGGGAGATTCGGTCCGCCAGGATTATGGACGAGGTGGATCATATTGTCAAATCTACAGAATGGCCGACTTTTACCTCTGGCTACGGCAAGGGCTTGATCGATGAATCGCTGCCGAATGTCTACGGCGTCTTCACACCCCAGCTTAAGGAGTTTGTTGATTCCAGCGATCTCGTGCTGTGCTTTGGTCCGCACTTCAGTAACACCAACACCTTCATCTTCCAGACCGTCCCCAAGGAAGAAATCACCATCGCTATTAATGCTACTTCCGTCCAGATTGGTAGCGAGATTCTTCGTGACCTACCAGCGAATGATTTCCTCCCCCAACTCATCGGCCACCTCGAAATGGACAAAATCACCAAATATGACCCCAAACTCGTCCACCCGAAATCCGTCGAGCCACCAGCTGTTTCAGACTCCGATCTGGTAACCCAAGCCGGCGGCTTCTGGCACAGAATCTCCTCCTTCTTCCGGGAAGGCGATATCGTCCTCGCCGAAACCGGTACCGCCGCCTACGGTGCAAATGAGTTCCGTCTGCCACCGAAAACCCGTCTCTTCAAAGCAGTCACCTGGCTTTCTATCGGATATATGCTCCCCGCCACTCTCGGTGCAAGTCTAGCGCAGCACGATCTCATCGGTCGATCCGACTACCACAACCTCCTAGAGGCACGAACCATCCTCTTCATCGGCGACGGAAGCTTCCAGCTCACAGCGCAAGAACTCGCCACGATCATTCACCGAAAGTTGGATGTGATTATCTTCCTTATTAACAACGACGGATACACCATCGAGCGATGCATTCACGGGCGCGATGCTGCCTACAATGACATCACGCCGTGGCGGTACCTCAAGGGACCGGAGTTCTTCGGTGCTCCCAGCGAAGGCCAGTATGCGGCGCACACGTGGGAAGTCCGCACCTGGGGTGACCTTGACAAGGCCTTGACTGATGAGAGGATGCTAAATGGCAAGGGAGTGCGTATGGTGGAGGTGTTCATGGAGAAATTGGATGCGCCGTCCCCGCTGGATCGGGTCCTGGATCTGCAGATTCTCAGGGAGAAGGCGGAGACTATTCCTGCTTAGAGTCCTACGTTAATATCATTTGTCCACAAGATACATAGATCACGAACTCTGCAATTTTATATCTCGGCGTACCATCACTGAACAGGCTCTCTATCGTTGTCCCTCTTATGAGCGCTTCTTTACTGTTACAAAATATAGGGGAACAGAACTCCATGATACTAAGTACACGTCCATATCAACCACTTCTACTCATTACCAGTCACCATCTAAGCAACTCCCACCCATAACCTCCTCAAACATGATGGGACTTAACATCTTTCCCTTCTAAGCCTTCATTAGCCTTCAACTTCTTGAACTCTCCTCCAACACCAAAATTTCTCCACGCCTTCCCAATATCCAGATCCACCTTCCCACCCCTCGACGGAAGCATCGCATCATCACCACGTTCATCACTCGCATAGATAACACTATGGCTCTTCCCCAGCGTCAACTTAATAGCCCCCTCAACGAAGAAATTCGGTTTGTAAATCGTCTCCGGTGTCCGACCTCTAATCAAGGAAAGGATATTAGAGAGGACGATCTCGGCTTGCAAGAATCCGGCCCGGGCCATCAAGGGGCCGCTGTGGGCGGCTACGTCGCCGAAGGCAAAGACACGTTGATCTGGGTCCGGGGTTGGTGAATCTGAGGTATGGATTTGGAGGGTAGGTTGGACGAGGATGCATGAGTTCTCGTTTGAGATTGAGTCTGGATAGAGGGTCGAGAGGAGGGAGGAGTTTGGGCGTTGGCCTGTACAGCCAATCTATACCTTGTTAGTTAAAAAGGGCTTCATGGGAAGGAAGGGAGGGGGACATACAATAAGATCAAACCCCTCCTCACGTCCATCCGAAAACACCAACGTCGCCCCCCTCACCATCCCCCCGCCCCCAGGCATAACCGGTCTCTCATCCAACAAAACCCTAACCCCCAACCCATCCTGCAACACCTTAAGCACATACTCCCCCAACCTCTCCCCAAACCGATTCAACAACCGTCCCCTGGAATGAACCAAAGTAACACTCTTCCCGGGATAGAAATCCTTAATATCACTCGCCAACTCAACACCCACCGCACCACCCCCCATAACAACAATCCTCTCGCTCTCCTGAATACTTCGCTGCACACCCCGTAGCTCATCACAGGCTTCCTCCCGTTCCGTGGAAACAACCTGCACAGGAAGAGGCTGCGTCGATCCAGTCGCTATAACGAGATACTCATACCCTATCACCACCATCTCCTCCTCTTCCTCCTCTCCATTCGCTAAAATAACTTGAACTTGATCCTTCTCAACCCCAGTCACAACCCCCTGTACCCTTTTCAAAACCCCCTTCACAGCCCCCCTCTCAACCCCATCATACGGAATAAACGCCTCCCGCTCAAACCCCTCAACAACGGAGAATCGCGGAAACGTAAAACTATAATTCAGATGCGAATTCTTCTCGATCCAAACAACCTGGTATCCCGTCGGTAGCGTCTCAGTGAGACGTTTGACGAGCTGGAACCCAGCGAAGGAGCCGCCAATTACGACGACGGATTTGGGGTTCGGAGTCGGGGTGTAAGTTATTCGATGGACGAGGGCGCGGAGGCGGGCGAGGGTGGCGTGGAGGAGGTAGGGGAGGAACCAGGTTAGGCCTTTGGTTAGGATTTTGAGGTTGTCGGTGGGCATTTTTTTTACGCTGCTGGAAGGAGTAGTTGAAGGTAGATGTGGGTTGGGTGTGTTTGAGAAGAGAAATAGAATAGCAACTTATCCTGATTCCTTATGGTGTTGGGGAGTTGGCGAGTGGGAGATTATCAGATCAATCTAATCTTATCAGATGGACAGAAACGCAGTAATGAAGAACGTGGGAGAGAGCCTGGCAGGGAAATGCTATTTAGGCTGCCTCCGGGTAAGAGATGGCGCATAATCATAGTTTCCTGTTGCCCCTCTCAAGCCCCTTTTCGCTTACTGAGCCCATGTCTGGTCTTTCCCAGCGAAAATAAGCCGTGTTTTACAGTTCTCGCTCCGACTCCGCGGGATTTCCACGGGCTTGGCTGCGAAGGCGGATATAAGCAGCAATTTTCCGAGGGCAGTTGGCGTATCATGCCATGGAATTTCCCGAAAGCCGATCTAACTAAGGGGTATACACCGAGTTATCTCCGTCCTATGATTTCACGGGGGTAGTCTGGACGGGTATAAAGATCCATGTTTGTCCTACAACTTGAAACTCAGAATGCTCTGGACATCAATCTCGGTGATATAAGTAACTTCCGCTCCAAGAGTAACTAAAGATCCAACTTTGCGGCCTTGGTAAGGATGCCGTGAGTTGTTTTTCATCCCAAGTTTCAAACCTACTGCTTCCAGGCTATATCTTTACTGGGATATGTTTATTTTAAATGCTTCATGCTCCGGATTTGGGTCTGCCCATGACTGACAGTCCAGTTAGCGACATTTGTTTATGGCTATTCCACTTCCTTACGCGTGCTTGAACGAATACATACTGTTTAGAATGTATTTTAGACCCAATATAGTTATGCTATCGTTCTCTAAAACATCACCCTAGATTCGACATACAACAGTTAAACAGAACAAAAGGCAGACTAGTAGGTACTAGGTACAACCTCAAGTTCGATTTAGGCTTAACCAGCCTTTAAGACCCATTCTTTTACGGCGGGAGAACTGAATAAACACACCTTGGAAAAGACTGACAGATTCATCTCATCTCCGATATGGACCCATTTCAAAGGCTGCCCGTAGAGCTCGTACTTTTTATTCTCGATTACACCGCAGACTTCCTGGGAATACATACACTCTGACCTGCGACATGCGATTTGCGTAGAGACTAACTATAGACGATATTAAAGGAGGCCATTCAGATAAAGAGAGCTGGGGCAGATGGAGCTAGATACCCGTCGAGATCAAAAAGTTAGAAACCTACTGCGACGAGCCGCCTACGGGGTCTTATGAGGTACAATGCGTTACAGATGTCCTCCCTCCAAGAGCTAGGTGCGCTACCCCTCTATGAACCAGAAGCCCCCAGCCCCCAAGCTAGGGATAAGCCAGATCCGATGGCCCCCTTCATATCGCTCGAAATATGCAATATAGAAGAACAGCCTGTATATATGGTGTCCGCGCCAGTGTCTGAAGAAACAGAGATAAACGTAATGTCACCTGGGACAGATCCCCAAATCGAACTAACAGCACGCGACAAGGGATGTTCTACAGCATAATGTGGCTGCTACATCTTGCTAGTCGATTTGGGCTCTCTGCAACGGGCGTAGATGACATGTGGCCCTTTTACAGGCCATGGGCGTTTATCTGGGATGGCTGGCGGATGTATTCTATGGGTTTGTTGGATCTGGGGAGGTGGGAGGGGACAGATAACTAGCGCTTCTTTGGAACAGGCTTATGCTAGGCTGGTTCTTATGGAAGAGAGGAGATGGTATGCCCTAGTGCAAAAGGCTATTGGGGGGGTAGAATCGCGTAGAAGGATTCTTGCGGGTGAGCCATTTTACTGATGTAGTTGCAGGGGTGCTATGATGAATTGTATGGGACTAGAATGAACCACCTAGATAGGTTCAACTGTGTAGTCCGAACCACGACATGACTACGTTTCTTGCCTCGATAGTTATCTAATACTCCATCTCCCGCTCCGGAATTACCCTAAGCTAGATCAACAACACCTTTTTCCCTCATTTTCGATGGTAAAATATTTCTGATTCATGCTATATAATATCCGTTGATTCCTCGGAGTGATAACAAAATCTATCCATGACCAAATCCCTGATTGTTGCTGATTGAAACATCCTACTCCTTCCACCCATCACCAGCTCCAAGCATCCAATTGATCCCAACAAGCGTCAGCCCATGCTCGGCCGCCCACTCAGCAGCCTTAAACGACCGCCTCTGAACAAACTCCTCGCCGCCAACATCTTCTTTCGACAGAGACAAGCCCTCTGGCTCCCGGAAGAGGAGGAATAGGTACCGATGGGGACGGGAACTGTCAAAAATTATCCAATCAGCCTCGGAATCATATGCAGCAATAAATTAAATGGGAGCCAAAAGATAATGGACATACTCATCCTTTGGACCCGGCGCAAGATACTCCGTCAACGCCGGCTTCGAGTCAATCCCATCTGATGGCTTCAGTCCGGACACGACCCAGTGCCGCCAGTATGCGAACTTGGGGTCATCGGGGGTTGGAGCATCCGGGTCTGTGAGGATGAGAGTGTAGGTTTGTGACTCGGAGGCGTTGTCCTGTTCACTCCGTTAGGGTCTTGTAATATCAGTTTAAATGTGGTTGTGACTTACCTCCTTTGCAAAGGAAATAGTAGGTGTTGACTTGACCTCGCTGACTCTGAAGAGATTCCCAAGAGTTACTGCCTTGTCGCCAAATGCAATTTCCAGCTCTGTTGATGGAGTGAAGTTGTCTGGAATGAGGGGTGCCGAGCCGGGGGAGAGGTCGGCTGCTAACAGCGAGGAAGATAGGGCTTGGGTGTGGGCTTCAAGAGACATTGCTAAGATTGTTGGCGAGGTGAATTGAGGAAGTGAAGTTTTCATGATACCGGAATTGGCGGGGATCTTTCTATATCAATGGGATGAGCTATCATGATGGAGCTATATAAGTGGTGGAAGAATATCACCCGCCAAGTCTGATTGAGGGGTTGTCCGGATTTTTGTCTCCGTTGAAGACTAAATAGTGATATCTAGATCAAATGAGGAATTCTTGATATTTTGAGTTGTTGGCTAGGTAGGTAAGGTAGGTAGAAATGTCATGAATGGGAAGTTTTATCTAACGCACCCCTCATGAGCGACGCCCGTACAAGTCGCTCCTGGACTATACATACAATTCATATTATACAATAAAAATAACCAATCAACCCGAAACATACTCTAGGCATGGAGATAGGCAATCACTAAGCCCGCTCTAGCCCCAGCCGAAACCGATCAACCCAGTGCATCTTCTCTGACATGGTACTGGGCACCCGCAAGACTGTCTCGCGGTATAAACAGCCGGATTGCTTGTCATATGAGCACAATAAAGCCCGCTGCATACCTCCCTCACTGCCGCAGAGTAACATAGCCACAGGCGGATAAACCGCCTGGAAGAGCGTGGCCGTCATATTGTATGTATCCACCAAGGTGAAAATCCTCCTGTGACCAAAGGGTGCGCCGGTACTCAGGTCTATAAGCTCAGCAACATCCGGATCAAAGGCATATGGGTCAAGGCCTATAAGCTCGCCAGCTTCCTCCCGTGAGCGCGATAAGCTGCTGCTTTCTACGCTCCAGCGTAGATGGCCTGTGTTGAATCCGAATATTGTGCTCTCGAGCGTTTCGAGATCGAGATAGCCTTCGAATCCGACGAGCCAGCGTTGACTTCGCCTTCTGGGACCTGAGGCTGTCGCCTTTTGATCCTCTGTTCCGGAATGCAGTCGATATGGCAGAAAGAGGCATGCGATAAGAGATACACCAAGAAGCGCTGCACTTATAAAAGCAATGACCTCGGGATTATGCTCGTCGGGTTTATGATATTTTATGACGATGACACCGACTATCAGAAACCATAATCCGAGCCAGAGAAAGATTCCTGCGCAGCCGAATGAAAAAGAGGCTGGCTCGGAGGCTTCCTCTGTTTCCTGCCATAAATGCGTAAGGGGCACTCGAGGAAATGATTCCCATCGAATTGAACAGCCCAAGGCGCCGCTTAGTATTACGGTGTCATTGCCTGCAACTGCGACGACTCGGCAGGAGGTATCTATATTCCACAGTTTTCGGTTCCAGAAATCATCTATGTCGTGCCATTTCATTTCGAGACGCGAGGGACACAGGCAGATGAGGCGCTCGAGGAGATGATTGCTATCATTTGCTAGGGAGAGCCGACAGAAGGCCTGGAAGGCCGTGTCATTGTCATTCACTTGGGGCCGACACCACAGTAGACCCATAAGAGCGTACACGATGTCCCCTTTGAACTTCTTCCTTGTCTCGCGAGCGGCCAGGCACTTCAGCCCAATAGACACAAGCTGCAGGTAACCTAGAGTCTGAATACCCTCATAATGATCTATGAGCTGCTGGGAGTCGCTCGCGTCGTTCCAGGCCAGACGGGGGAAAAGAGCTTTCCTTACCCGGACTGGGTGGTCCAAGTCGCCGCCGCGTGTGTAGATGGTGATTTCCTTGTGACTAGGGCTCAACACGACTTCAGGAAATGTCCACATTCGTCGCCCCCATTCTCTGAGAAGAGTCTCGGTATTCACTTGCGTTGCTTTGTCCGGTGACCCCACGATAATGACCAGGGAGTGACTGCCGCGCACGACATCGCTGATTCGGTAGATATCTGCGGCAAGGTCGACTACTTGGTCCGGAAGAGCACGGTGCATGTCCTCCTCGGGCATGCAGCTACAGGCAATCCAGTAGGCTGGTACACCAGCAGACCGGGCAGCCCTTGCAGCTATCACGTGCAACTCATCATAATCCTCTTCCGACTGAAAGTGCTCGGCAGTATACGCAACAAACACATATTCCAGATTACCGTCTGGTCCGTGCGTTCTTTCCCATTCCAACACTGAGATAATTTGGTACTCATGTTCTTCATCAGCAAGGCACAGGTATCGCGGTCGCAGGAGTCGTCCTCTCTGGATGTGTTCAAAGCGTTGAGAACTGGAAGACCCCGACGCGGTTCCTGAATAATGATACAAGAATGGGTCATAGGCACTCTCGTCTCTCTTGTCTGCTCCCGTTCCGATCATCTGCACCGAAGATTAGTAGTCGACAATTGTTCTCTTTTCTGGATCTGATATAACTCACGGCGAAGAATACGAGTATACTGGCGGGCAACCACAATATCACCCTCACTGCTACAGCCCAGACTCTAACCCCCGCCCCCGACTTGTCTCTATACCTTGGTTTCATGAGCCAAAAAGCTAGCCTCAGGGCGGTGTGCGTGGGGCCCTGGATAGGAATCCGCCTCCAGGGAGAGCAATCCTCATGGCCCGCGGCATGGTCCAATATAGTCTGTGTAGCCTGAACGTCCATTGCTAAATCCCTTAAGCGTCAGTACGCCGCAGAACATTTACACACAAGGCGGGAACAGAAAGATGAAAAGAACTCCCTGGGAAATTTGATAAAAGTGTTGGCGGTGCAACTTTCTCACGATTAATAGTTGTCTTGCACCGCCACGCAAAAACGCAAGTTTCTCCAGCCTCATCGAAGTGCAATGCTGATTGGTACGTGAAATAAGACACACTTTGCTTGCTCAAGTGGCAAAAGGCCATGGGCCTAGTCTCCAGGTGCAAAAGGGGGGGGGATATTTGTTTGTAGCGGACCCCTATTTGAAAACCTAGACAAAACGAGCTGTAGAGCCCTAGGTCCAGCGATACGTGTCATTAAGGCTGTAGAGTAGAGCCGCGAACAAGCGACTCGGATTTGATTGAGGATATAGTCTGTTTATGGCTGTCTCCAAAAGCGAAAAGCAGAGATCGGATCTCCCTTCTAGTCAATATATACGAAAGACTCATCACGAAAATGGTGACGGGAACGGAGATCGCCCAGAAAATCCAGAAATCGCGGGCAACCTTAATCTCTGGAGGCTCGACATCACTCAATCCGAAGAACTAACCAAAGATAGTCTGACGTGTCCGTCAGCTGTGGCGTTTCACAAACAAGCCCAAAAGGGAAAATGTTGAGCCTTGGGCGTGCAGCTGAAACAGGGCACTTACTGATATGGTAGAGATTGGCAAGAACATGAGATTAGCTTGCCATGAATGGAAGGAGAGAGAAGGGCGCGAACAAATAGAGAACCATAGAGGTAGACTTACCAGGGAGATGATATTCTGCATGCGCTTTTCCTGGCTTTTGAGGCGCAGGTTAACCGCTTGAAAGCTGGTCTCCACCTGCAAGAGTGCCTTTTGAGTCGCTTGCACAGCCTCCTGCTCATCCCAATTAGCGCAGTCGAGGAACGCCCGATGATGCACGGCGAAAGCTTTTAGAGTTAACGAGATGGCCTCGGAGACCTCCAGAAGGAATATTATGTGCTTGGAGATGTGGTGAAGTCCAGTGAATGACTCTCGCTTATGTCCAGGTTCGAGCATTTTCTGATCAGGTTAGCAGACACAATAAACCAGAGATTTTGATGCGGCTCATCGAAAATACCGTTTCAATCCCTCCACAGACATCAGAGAGATCCCATGTTGTATGTTGTATGGTCTATTTAGCGAGATAGCTAACTCAGAACGACGACAAAGAGACAGTGCGGATCCAAGTCTGCGCTCCTGCATAGTACAGGAACGGGGATCTGAAGTAAGCGCTGCCGCAGAAACCCTGGTGCTTGGAAACATATGAGCGTTACCTCAGGCTCCTTATTTGCCTGGCTTTGGGTTGCCCAGCGTAAGAAGAATCCAGATCGGACCCATGTGTCATCGGTATGTGGGAGCCCGAGCGCATTTGGTCGCGGGTCGGAGATCCATTTGTTCCCGTTCTTGTCCTGCTGAAGGGTGATGTTTTTACACAAATAGTGGAACCATGCGCCTGGATAGAGTCACTATAAGGGACTTTAGGGCGCAGGAGACTCGGCGACTGCGCTGTTTGTGGCAGATCAAGAGGGGCGAGGCTGTTGTTGTTAGTGCAGGAAGGCGCGCTGGTGGGACTACATGGCGTACATGATACGGACTCTCGGAACAGGCAGTCGGTGAAGCTCGGAAGGAACAGTGACCTGAGAAGAGAAGCGAGGTAGATCTGGATGTTTGAGGCTCTGAGTAGGCTGATTCTTCTTCTTCTACTTGGAAAGGATCAAGGCAGACAAACCTCCGTGCCAGTCCAAGACATCCAGCTCGATGTTCTCTGCTGGTATCTGGCGGGCTCTCAAAGTGAACACATCAAAGAAGGACGGTTCCTCGAATATTTTCTTCCTTGTCAGGGGATGGACAGCAAGCGGTAGAAAGAGGATCTTGGGGAACAAGAGCTAGGAAAGGGAAGGCAGCTGTAGAAAAAGGAAGCACCTACCCATCCGATTCGAAGCCCGACATTAAATGTCCCAGCACAAAGCACCAACACCTCCCAAGGACACGCGCAAGCGGCAGCGGGAGCTGGGCAAGGTGTAAAGAAGGAGTCTCAGGCTACGTCAGGAGAGACTGCGCAAGCGGGAGGAAATATGTACCTTCGCCCTAAGTCCTATGGCGGTGGCTATATCCCGAAGCGAAAAGCTAAATAAAACGTCGAACTGGATATGGTAGGGTTGGTTATGACTGAGCATAATAAGCAAGGGTCGTTCGTGTGTATGTGTGCAAAAATAAAGTTAAAAAAATGACAAGGGTGGGATTCGAACCCACGCCAAATTAATGACGCGGAAACTTGAAGATCAAGAAGAGGATCCGAATTAGGAAGCCTTAACCGCGCGCCTTAGACCGCTCGGCCACCTTGCCTGTTGATGAAATTTAAGGTTGTTTTATTACATCATACGGAATTAACCCTAGAGTAAGTTCTACATAATGTTACCCTCACCATGGTGTCTTCCGCGTCAATATTAACAGGTGGGGCCTTGGTAATTTATTATCTTTACCCTCTGCTTATTACTCTGGAAATGTAAAGTTAGAGGATCAGAGTGGGTAAGTAGTTCGTTGTATTCGACTGTCGGCAACTCCGATATATAAATCTACCGGACGGTAGCCAAATATTTTGAAGTTCACCACCATCTTCCAATTGTTCGATGACAGGATTGAGTAGGAGAGACAAATTAGATCTACATACCACGTGGTAATATATTCAGGATAAGGATAGAGCTTGGTTCGTACGTAACTTTGTGTTACCTATTGTTTGAGCACCGAGAATATAATATCAAGTTGCGTTTGTAGAGACAGATCTTGTATTCGGACACCCATCGATGTAGAGAAGCCTGAGATACCTATTGATTACTACTGGAACAATACCAACTAATTAGAAGGAAGAAAAACATGTACAGAGTATGCTCTCACCAGGTGTGCAACACAAGTGATCGGACTACAGTCTGCCCATAGTCGGAGGCACCAGAAACAAGGCAAAAAAGTAGGATAGTATTGGAATATGTATTTTAATTTGACAAAAATTTACTTTAAGAAGCATCATTGGTCTAGTGGTAGAATTCGTCGTTGCCATCGACGAGGCCCGTGTTCGATTCACGGATGATGCATTCGATTATCTTTTTTTGCTTAGTAGATTTATCTCAATTTCCAATACTTTTCTATTTAACCGCAAGTCATATTTTCTGAAAATTTTTTATCCCCACGCCCGGCGCCAAGGGTGAAGCTGTGGATATATAGGATAATCTCAGTCGAAATAGTACGCTTATTCGCCACAAAACCAAGCCTGGAGGTAGTATCTACTCCATAAAGTACCATTAATGCGAGCGAGCCAGTGTTAGCCTGTCGGCGACTGTCATCTCGATTCTCCATACCTATAGAACTCCACCAGATTCTCGGCTCCAATCACTTCAAATCCTTATATGACAGCTGATAGCTAGTGCACTCACCATAGGATAGGTATATCCTTGGCGTCCTCGCTTCCTTTGAATCTTCGTACTCGTATGTATATAGCTTTTGAGACATCGGCTTCTTCTCCACGATATGTCAGACGCATGGGCGAACTCCACTACCCCATGCGCGTAGAAGAGTCCCGATTTCCAAGAAGTTAGAACCCAGACATAATCATACTTACTATGAACCATGCGGGGAAACCTTGGCAATGACTTGACAACAGCGGCACCCCTCAACCCCTGGTATTATCCTTTCTGTGACCTGTTACCCGAAAAATGGTAGCCCAACCGCCATCAACTCATGCTCACCATTGCTGTGGATCGCTTTGAATAGCCATATAACTCGTATCGGCTTTTAGCATAAGACACCCCCCGATCTGGAGGGTCCGTTCTGCAAGGCTCGTATGTTTCCCCAGGATTCCCCCAATACAGCCCCCGCGGAAGACCGGAGTTTTTCTGATATTTCATTAATATCTTCATCCTTGGCATATGTATACCTAGCCCGGGATATATACTGCCGCTTTGAAATGGATAACCGAGTGTGAGGCCAAGAGAAAGCTAGCAGTAGTATTTCTTCAGCTGTTGCATCCCCACGACATTAAGGCCGCCAATTCTCCGAATTCTGTACCACCGATGCCGATACCAAGGCTGACACCAGCAAGGATTCATTGGCGGCAACTCTGAAAGCTGTTTAGCGGTATTAATAGAGAAATTAGTTGTGGACGAAGGATCTGAGCACAGCAGAGCAAGAATCTCGCGGTGAGCATTACCCCGAGACCAGGGACTACACCTGGGGCTCTCGGGTATATAAACCGCTTTGTGCTGCTCTCTTTCTACATGGCTCTTCAGTCAATGACCTGGGTTGGATTCGAAGTGTCATCTGGTTTCACTGGAGGTAAAATATCCACTGTGACTATATCTGCTGTGAAACGTCTCTGACGTTGCATTCTAGAGGCTCCCCAAGGTACGTTACTTCAAGGCTTGAAGAATCACGATGCTCGATTCGAGAGCCTGTACGAGGTATGTTGTCATCTTCCCTTATCTTTCTGAAGATAGCCTCATACTTTTCCATGAAGTCCGCTAAATGTACTAACTTATAGGCCGCGCCTCGGGCTCACTGCCCTGGCACTTTCACTTCTCTCGACAGCATTAGCAGCTCCGGAGTGTGTCGCTGTCACTCCAGATGGACCACTCCAGATCACTGCAGACTGCGTGGACCCAATGTACGACACACCCATCATCGCCAACGAAACTGACGAGACATTACCTCTCCCTCACCACCGCGTATCTGGCTACTTTAACGGCACCACAACAGACTTCAACATCTACCTCCCGCTCCAAGAAAACTGGGATGGCCGATTCTTCCACCAGGTCTACCCCCTGC
This sequence comes from Aspergillus cavernicola, assembly GCA_027569065.1. Lineage (NCBI taxonomy): Eukaryota > Fungi > Ascomycota > Eurotiomycetes > Eurotiales > Aspergillaceae > Aspergillus > Aspergillus cavernicola. The sequence goes on along the minus strand of JAPDEK010000080.1, from coordinate 103,089 downwards.
AGAACTCCACCGCCGAAGACGTATCAATCGCCTTTGGCATTGACAGCAGCGGATACACTGTTCGAGTCGCCGGCGACCTAGGCTACCGCGCCGACGCTGCAACCGCAAAGTTCTCGAAAGAAGTAGCCCGCGAGTATTACGGGGACCCAGACCGTCAGATCTACGGATACGTCTACGGAGGCAGTGGTGGTTCGTTCCAAACCATCGGTGCAATGGAGAATACCGATGGAGTTTGGGACGGCGCTGTGGCCTTGATCCAGGCCATCCCCATGTCTAGCCCGAACAATTGGTGTATCCGTGCCCTTGCTGGTCTTACATTGGATAGCAAGTCTGACCAGATCATTGATGCGGTTCGAGCGGGGGGGAGTGGTGATCCATTTGCTGGGCTTGAGGAGCATGAGGGCGTTGCGCTGGAGGAGGCTACTGCGTTGGGGGTGCCGTTGAATGCGTGGGAGGACTTTGATGGTGTTGCTCGCAATCGGACTGAATTGTACAACACGATAAGGACCATGGTGATTCCAAATGTCAAGAGCGCGTTCCCGACGTACGCTGATGATTTCTGGACTAAAGAGGGATTCCTGGGGATGGAGGAGTCGGAACTTGGTCAGTTCTTTCGCGATAGCCTGGTTGAGTATAATGCTACTGTTGAAGAGGTGCAACTGGGGGAGGATGATGTCCCTGTTGGGATCAAGTTGGACAATGTACCGGAAGTCTCTCCTGATGAACTTGAGTTTACAATCCTCAGTGAAGGTGAAGAAGTTGGATCGTTCATCGGCTTGGTCAATAAGGAAGACGGATCGGTATACATCTACAGCGACAACAACGCCACGATTCTAGCCAATCTCGCTGAGGGCGTCCAGCTACTTGCTGACAATCGCTGGTATCTTGCCGTGCATACATGGCACCGACACCAAGTCCCAGCATTAGAAGCTGGATACTACGGCTACGACTACCTGAGAACTGACAATGGCCAGCCCACTTACCCCCAGTACGATACCCTTCTTGCCCCTTCAATCTCCCGGGCAGCGAGCGGCGGTGGCACCCACACTGGCAATATCACCGGCAAAGTCATAATCATGGATAATCTCGGCGACTTCGACGCCTTCCCCTGGCATGCAGACTGGTACAAGAGTCAGGTCCAGAGTGCACTTGGTGATCGCTTCAAGGATAGCTATCGGCTCTACTACAACCAGCACGCGAACCACTACATGGGTACCGTTCCCCAGTCTCTACAAAGCGTCATTGTTGACTTCACTGGTCTCTTTGAACAGTCACTCCGAGACGTGAGTGCCTGGGTTGAGGGGAATATTGACCCTCCAAAGCAGACTCAATATACAGCTGAAAATGGCCAGGTCATCGTCCCCCCGACTGCGTCTAAACGCCGAGGAATCCAACCAATTGTCAACCTGACCGTGGACGGCGGAAACCGCACTGAAGTACAGATCGGAGACACAGTTACTTTCTCTATTCAGGCCGAAGTACCCCCTGGAACTGGAAAAGTTGTCTCGGTCGAATGGGACTTCGAGGGCAAGGGGGGATTCGTTGAGATTGATATTGGCAAACCTAGTAAGAAGGTTAAGACTCAGGTTTCTCATACCTATGACACGGCCGGGACTTTTATTCCGACTGTCCGAGTGGCTTCACATAGGGATGGGGATACAGAGACGCTATTTGCAAGACTGCTTAACTTGGGTCGTGTGAGGGTTATTGTTTCTGAATCGAGTACCGGACCCTAGCGAGACTGCGGACACATCGTTGCCTTGGTAGCACACTCTCTTCATTCTGATACTCAATAGGAAGAGGTTGCTAAAACGAGTGATCTAATTATAAAGCTTCGTCATTACTGTGCACTATGCTTGCCTACCGAAAACTTTTAGCGGAGAGCCATACCCTCTGCCATGACATTGAGTAGCCCAACAGTAACATTCCTTCTGTGAAGATGTGCACGGTTTAGTACGTATTACGCGGAAAGTGGGAGAGAAGTACGCTCGTAGCAACACCTTCGCTTTCGATTGAAATACTACGTATACATAGAATGCTGGCCTATACCAGAATCATGCCAAAATCCTGGAGCAGCCCTTTGCACTAGACATTTGCAAGAACCAGCATAGTGAGACACTGCCTCAAAATAACCAAAAGGGAAACACTAGGCTCAAATGCGCTTATACTGCGACATCAGTTCGGCCAAATTGAATTTATCCTAAAATGTTAATTCAGCCAGATACTACGGGCCGTCGGTGGTTGGCCTGCTCAGGGATTACCCTGTGCTGGGTGAGCAAGATTGCGGTTGGTATTCACGGTGTCGTCTCGCAGGTCAATTACCTCCTAGTGCTCTTTTCTTGCTTTTGGAGTAAGTACCTCCAAGATGAGAACGTCCAAGATAACTTCAAAGGCCGGGGAGGCCAATAAGTATCCTCCCAACGCTACGACCCTATACTATACGGCTGGCCTTGCCGCTGCCTTGATCTGTGTTGCGGGTGTTGTGATGAATGTATTGGCTCTGTACATGGTAAACGCGAAACAGTGGAACTAGGGGCTAAAGACCTGTTGGTTCTTCGCCGGGGGTAGGGTTACCATTCACGGTTGGCCCGTGGCTCTTTAATCATGATCCCCGAGACTGCGGGGTATGTTACTATCTCCGAGGTTCTATGGGTTCCATGCTAATTATTGACTTCTAGACGCTCGGCCTCTGAACTTGACGAGCTCTTCGAAAGCAAGGTTAATTAGTATCAATTCGACAAGTCGACGACTAACTATGACTCAAGGCCTGCTTGAGGCCGAGACGGAGGCCTGAGTTAGTGAAATTGAATCCACCAGCAACAAGGAGAAAGGGTCTTGATACCGCCAAGAGGTGGCGTCCGTTAGAACATATTAAGCGTGTTGGAATGGGCCATTACCATTATTGTCAAGAATTTGCATGCCGAGTACTAGTATCGACGGCCTCGTCGCAATATCCGTATTAGGCAATCTGGGTACGAATACTGTGACGCCTCATATCAGTCCACTCCAGAGTCTGCTAGCCCTAACCGTCTAGGTACTAGTCATGTCATCTAACCAGGATTGTGCTATCCTTCCACTCCCAACTAGACTAGGGACTCGGGAATCCGTACTCCGTGGTAGTCTGGATGGCGTAGGATCTTTCTGTATTCTTGCGTTGGCAAATCAAGAATCTACCATTCGGAATGAGTATCCCCCGTGCAAAAGCTCCATCGCGGTTGGCTTCAAGGTAGAATTGACATCGATTACGAGTTGGATTGCAAGGTACTAGACAGAGAAAATAGTACAAGTGCATCTCCCTCTATCCAACACGCAGTGCCAGATCAAAGAGCATATGAAACGAAACCTGTTCAATCACTAACTTATTTATCCACATACACATCAAATGAGACCATTCCAGCAGATATACAAGAAGTCAGTCATTTCAGCATCCTCAAGCAAAAACGGACCTCATCGCCCGCTCAAACAACACACCACCGACACCAGCACCAACAACAATCCAGCTCCACTTATTTCCTAGCTCCCTAACATCCGGCCAGAAACTGTTCTTCTCCTCTCGATATTCCTGGAACTGCTTGGCCTTGACCGGATCCTCCTTGGAATAGCGCTCTGCCTGCGATTCCTCGTTCTCGCGGTCTCCGCCGACGAATCGGAGGAACATGTAGTTGGCGATGGGGCCTAAAGCCGCCAGAGGGTGGAAGAGGCCGGCGCCTAGAAGGAGGATGGGGAAGGAGGCGTGGATGAGGGCGTCGCCGAGGTAGCTATCCAGGTGGTTAGACAAGTGTTTCTGTGATCAAGGCTAAGAAACGAGAGTGATTAGGGTGAGGGTCTTACTTAGGGTGTCGGACAATACTCCAGACATTGTCGCGGCACAGAGAAGACATAGATCTGTTCTTCTTATGATACGCAAGTCGCATATCAGCAAGAACCTCCATCGCGAACCCAACAGAGAAAATAAACACCGCAAGGGAATGCCAACACGACGCCCTTGTCGTCACCGGCGAAGCACCAATACTCTCGCTAGTAGCACGGAATGGAAGCACAAACGGGAGAGAAATCAAAGTCTGCGCCGCAGCTTCAGGCAAGAACATCGTGAACAAAGCCTTATTCCAGAACCCCGGTTCCTTCTTCGTCGCGTCGTATCGAGGATCATCTCTTCCGCGTCTGACGCTGCGACTTGCGATGCGCTGGAAGAGTCGGACTCCCCATGCTGTGACTCCTGCGAGTAAGAGCTTCTCTGAGTAGCTAAGTCTCGACCAGGCCGCTGGAACAGAAAGTCCACCGTGAATCACATGAGTACCGATAGCACTCCACCACGCGTTGGCTGTTATGCCGGTCGGCCAGAGCCAATCTTTGCCCTCGACTCTTCCGGTATAGCGTGAAACACCATAAGCAATTGTCGAGAAAGCCGCGTGGAAGTTAAAGGACGGAAGAACAGCAGATTGAAGTAGACCGATAGTACTCAGGCCATTTCCAGATAGATCCTGCTCGGCGCCTGTGCCTGTGCTTGTGGCTCTGCCTCTTCCTGGTATGTTCTGCCTGGCTTTATCAAAAGCTGGGGTGAAGCGTGATCCGTATAAATCTTGCTCAGCCCCTCCTGCATGAGGGATAGCCTGATTAAAGCTTTCTCTGGCTCTGTCGAAAGCTTCAGGGTTGAAGCGTTGGTTGTATAAGTCCTGCTCTGCTCCTCCAGCGTGGGGAACGTGCTGTGCGGCCTTGTCCAAGGGCACGGGGCCGGTTGTGAAGTGACTCCTGTAGATATCCTGTTCTGCCATGATTGAGGATATAGAGAAGAAAGAAATCGAGAGGAGTGAAAATTGAAACACGGGGGGTGAAGAGGAGGTCAAGATTGCATCATCGTGAAGCTGTTGATTGTTGACGTCAGTCGCCGCCCCCAAGACTCCGTTTCGGGAATAGAACACCAGGAGCTCAATATGAATATGGCATTAAATTGGTAGAGGAGAAATATATGGATATATCTTCAAAACATTGCTATTGGCATGACTGCTCACCCTAGGGGGTATGTAGTCAAAGTATGCTAGGTGTAAATTCATACACCCTTTAGTAGGTGAGTTTACCTTAGCTGAGCCCTATATAACTGAATGAAAACCGTAACTATATGGTGTGTCTAGCAATCGATCAATGCACAAGTACAGAGTCGCGACTGATTGCTTGTTGGCACTTCGCAAAGATAGCTGCCTGTCTCGAGATCTCACCGAGCTTTCCAACGACTTGCTTGTTGCAATCTACAAAGCCGTACAAGGCATATGGAATGCCGACGTCGTTGCAGAATTCCTGAACCAACTTTTGCGTTTGGCGGAGGTTGTGTCGCGGAATGCGAGGGTACAGGTGGTGAATAGCCTGGAACTGCAAGCCACCATGAAAGAAGTCCAGCCATTGCGGACAGTCCACATCCATGGTTGTCCGGAGCATTTTCTGAGGAAATGACTCGTGCGGGCCAAGATCAGCCGTGCTCATTGCAAAATGGGACAGAGTAAACTGGACATGGAGGGGTGCCTGGACAACATGGCTGATCATGAAGAAAGCGAATCGGCCGCTGTTGGTTGGGATTGATTTGTAGATGATGCCATAGCCATACCAGGACCAGAAAACGACTTGCCCAACAATTTCAAGATACCAGTGCCACCATGCTGGACCCTTTCGAGGAGCATGGCCACCGAGAAGGTATCCCCAGGAGAGACGATAAAGATTGAAGCGGCCAACCATCATGATAGGGTAGTAGGAGTACTTCTGGAACTTCAGACAGAACTTTGCCATGGCATCATACTCCATCACGTGCTCATAGAATGTGGATCGCAGGTTGGCCAGGCACCGATGTGAAAGGGCGAAGAATGGCAGGTACTCGACATCCGGATCATGCTCTGGAGAGTTGGTGACAATATGGTGAACATTATGATTTCTCTTCCACCAGCCAATCGACAGGCCCCCTAGGAAATTGGCGATGAAGGTTCCGATATAGGTATCGATGTAGAAATCATGTGTGATGCCCATATGACCAGCGTCGTGGACGATGAAGACCAACTGGTGCCAGACTGCGCCCATAAACACCCCACTCAGCGCATACCAGCCCCAGTGCAAGGAGAGAAGCATGCAAGCAAAGAGCAGGGAATACCGGGAGACTTCAATCGCATATGCTCCATAGTTGCACTGGTACAGGCCTTCAGCCTTGATGCGGTCATTGAGCAGTCGGTACTTGGCCACAATGGCATCCTGCGTCTCGTGGTCGATAGGGGGATACTTCTCGAGATCCAGGCTGATTTTCTCTCGGGTGAGCGAATCGATGTGTGCCATCCCGTCATCCTCTTCAACGGATGACACGGAGGTCACCGAAACCGAGCTGGGCAAACTACCTTCCCCGGATCGGTGTCGCAAGGTAGGGCGATCGCTGTCAAATAGCGGTGATGGGTCACGGGAGTGACTAGACGAGGGCGAAGAAGAAACGGGATGATCATCGTACTCGGCCTCAGCGCCGTCGCAAAGTGCCCTGAACTTGCCGCCTTGGATTGGCGGTATGAAATTGGTCCATCGGCCCTGGATCCTTCCAATACGATAGCGGCTCATCTTTTCTTTCGTCTCAGCCGAGTGTAGACTAGGGCCGAATATGTTAGAGGTGGGGATCGCAGAAGAAAGAGAAATGAGGGAAGACTAACGCGGTGACCTCGTCAGTGGCATCTCGACCGACCATGTGCAAGATGGCCTTATCACCGCCGGGATGGTATGGGAGCCATGGATCGGCCTTGACCACGAATTGGTCGAGGATGAAGATCTTCCCGCCTTCTGCGATCAAACCTTCAATTTCTCTCCTGGATATGTCGCGCATGTCTGCCTAGAAATAAGGAAGCGATGCAAGGTGCACAAGTTTCAGGATGGCCTGCAGGATGAAAGGTGTCGCCTGTTGGGGGCCAGGCACTAGTCCCGATATAGGTTAGAGGGCTACCTATGCTGACATATCAGCACTCTACCAGAATGAGTTCCTACTTTGCCGGGTTCTGCGTGGGGAATGGGGATGGGATGGGCTGGTGATGAGTGATTGGGGGGGTATGAATTCGACTGTTGATTCTATCAATGCTGGAGTGGATTTGGAGATGCCGGGACCGACCCGGTGGAGGAAAGTGGAGGAGGTCGTCGAGGCTATTGACGATGGGAAGATCAACGTGGATACCATTGACCAGGGTGCATCGCGCGTTCTTTCTTTTCTTCAAGAACATGGCCGCTTCGAGGAGGACCCTACTATATCCAAAGAGAAAGCCGTTAATAGCCCGCAACACCAAGCTCTGATCCGCGAGGCGGGTGCTAAGGGGATTGCCTTGCTCAAGAATACGGACGCAGTACTTCCGTTGACAAAGGAGAAGGCTCGTGGGAAGACAATTGCGCTTATTGGATATGTCAGAGACAGCTTGATGCATGGAGGAGGAAGTGCCGCCGTCAACCCGCATTATCGGGTTACGCCATGGGACGCATTGAGCAAAGCGTATGAGAACCATGATGTTAGGTTTCTGTTTTCCAAAGGTGGGTCCTGCTGGATTATGTGGCACCCAGTTATTAACCAAGATACAGGGGCCCATACCTTCCGATTACTCCCACTCATGCCGGAGAATATCTTGGACCTTGATGGTTTGCCTGTTTTCACACTTCGCATCTTACGACCGGGAGAGGGCTGAAGCAATAACAGTAAAGGGTGGACACTGTGTCTCTGAAGTTTCGCTTCTTGGTGGAAGTCCTCACGATGGGAAGAACGTTGAGCTTGTAGGGATCTTCACTGTCCCCGAATCAGCCACCTACTACTTCACCCTGTCCGGACACGGTCCAAGCGAACTCATCATTGACGGCAAGGTAATCTTCAGGCAGACGGGTAACTGCCCCGACTCCATGGGATTTCTCTTCGGCGGTATCCCTGCTCCCTTGATTGAATTCGCCGTGGAAGGAGGCAAGAAATACACAATTGAGATCAAGAGTTCACCACCTATACTTGATGATGACGACAATTTCGGCTTCCTCAAACACCGTCCCGGTGTGCGATGTGGTTATATGTCTGCTACGGAACACGACAAAGATCTCCTACAAAAACAGTCGACATTGCGAAGAGAGCCGACTACTCGATTGTGTTTACGGGCCATGACCCTTCCTGGGAAACCGAAGGTCAAGACCAAGTCAGCTTCAACCTTCCCAAGGAAGGAAGCCAAGATCGTCTGGTAGCAGCGGTTGCATCTGTCAATAATAAGACGATCGTGGTGAACTGCACGGGTGTCGCTGTCGCTCTGCCATGGCTTGATCAAATCCAAGCCCTGCTGCAAGCCTGGTTCCCGGGCCAAGAAGTAGGCAACGCAATTGCCGATGTTCTAACAGGTGTTCAAAATCCCGAAGGCCACTTGACGTGCTCGTTCCCTAAGCGCCTCGAGGATTGTCCTGCCTATCTCAACTTCCCGGGGGACTTTAATGATGGCCAGCCGAGAGTCAAATATGAAGAGGGGGTATTCGTGGGCTATAGACACTTTGACAAACTGCCTCTGGATAAGCTCAACTTCCCTTTTGGGTTTGGTTTATCGTACACGACTTTCGAGTTTTCAGACATGGAGGTGACAGAGCCGTCGGCTGATGTTTACACTGTTATTGTCAGCATACAAAACACTGGCCATGTCAAGGGTGCAACAGCTGTGCAAGCCTACGTTGGCAAAGCCAGAATCACACCTGAGAACCCGATCAAGGCCTTGCTGAGCTTCAAGAAGTAAACCTTGAAAGTGATGAATCTGTCAAGGTTGAGCTGCCTGTATCTGGGCGCGACTTTGCGTCCTGGGACACCAAAACGCAGAAATGGATTATTGAAGAGGGAGAGTACAGTTTCAGTGTGGGCAAAAGCGCTGACCATTTGGTTTTGACAACCTTTGTACATGTCAATTCTAGAACTTATGACCCTTGAGTCAAGGTCAAAATTTTTTTCTTCCGAGGCCTGAAAGGTTGGTACTCAGCTAAACTACACAAAAGGCCAGATCGTCTTGATCCAATCTTGTAATCAACTCCGGAATACGTGTGCTCTTTCAAGGGACCTCTTTACCTCTTTCTGACATTCCTACAGCACCTAGAATCCTCATGAAGAAAGACTGCCTCAACTTCTCATCCTGTCCTATAGCCTTTCCACGTGTGCTTAGATCTTACAGGGTTATCCAGTGGAAACCATGACCTGGCCTGCGAAGGCCCCAACGCAGGTTTCTCAGCTGCAAATCTCTCATCTCCCTTAATAGGGGCCTGGGTGACTGAGAGCGTCCTATGTCCATCCTGCGACTGGGGAGAGCTCAGCAAATCCTGATGAGCTTCTAGCCTCAAATCTCCGGGAGGCTTAGATCAATGGATACCGATTATCTTGAAAGCATTCTTGCTGGATCTGGCTTTTTAAGTGTATGATCTTTGAGCTAAGCAAGGACCATCAGATACTATTTTCTCACTTCCATTCTATCCTTGAACAGAGGACTGCTATAGATTCACATGGAAAAGGTGATGGTCATCATGTTGATATTGATAGGCACGGCGGGCCAACGCATCTGTGGAGTCTCTACGTCTCTTAGACTTTTGGATATGAACTGAACCATAAGTAGACCGTGTTCACCTAATCATCAATAGCCTATTCATTGTTAGCTTGTTGAGCATTGTGGAGAACCTTTTGCTGACAGGATTTGTCGTTAAAATCGCACATTTTATTCGACCCATTTGTAACATTATTTAGTTAGGTCTCTACTTTTAGTCACACGCTCATACCTAGCAAGAAGTTCCCTCGGCTGCGCTTTAGAATGTTATTGGATTCAATATTCTGCTACACCAGTCATACTATAGTAGACGGACAGAAATATCACTGAGAGAGCCACGCGCACCTTCCTGCATTCTCGAGTGGTTGGAATACATCCAGCTAGAGTATAATTAGACCCTGCGGCCAGATTAAGGCTTAGTGCACAAGCCAGACCCAAAGCGATCAGAGCATGTGTTGAGGGCCGAACCAAGGTCAGCCTTATGGGGTCTGACGAAAGTTGACCTTGGCCACTGGTAGGATAGGATTCAACTTTCCCAAATTTAAGATAAGAAGCCTTGGCGGGTTCCAGCTGTACCTAATAACCTATCAGAGGCTGCGGCTACTTGTGGAATAACTTATATTATGAGCTGCTAAGCCCCCAAGACTCAGCCGCGTTGTTGGCACATGGGGCTAATTTTAGCATCGGACAAGTGAAAACCAGGGTCCATGCAGATTCCCCAGAATCTAGAATTGCTCTCATTGATGAGGGAAATGATCGTTGATGCCATGGGTTTGAGCCCCTCAGTCTGGAGGACGATGTGCGATGTATCTATCACCGACCACCTATATTTCCTGGACTAGCTCCGAGGCTTCACCTACTTCCAGATATCCCAACTTCTATGACCTCTAGCTCGACCGCCACAGAACCGATTCCTAAATCCAGCCGCATAAGGCCCCCAAATTCCATGGAACACAGCTGTGGGTTGGACAGCCAGCAAGATGCTTACTGGTCAATTTCTACCCAGTGTAGTTAGATAGCAATCCTCCGATGAGCCTCTAGCTATAGTTGGTGCCAAAGTTGGATGCGAGCTTAGATGTGGCTCGGTAGGAATAGGCTCTGGCATAGCCCGACCTCATGTTACGATCACCATCGAAATGGGTCACGCATATAGAATCAGACCCTGAAGAGTACGACGGGGAATATAAAAGGAGGCTACTTGCCTGTCGTTTCTGGCTGCATCGCACAGCAAACAATCATCTAATCATCCTGACTTCCTTCCAACCCTAACTTTCAATCAACATCTCTACTACAATCACCATGTACTTCACTCAAATCGCCTCTCTCTCTCTCCTCCTCGCGAGCACCACCCTCGCAGTTCCCACCGGTGGCTCTGGACCCATCTCCTCCAAACGCAGTCCCCCATCCAACAGCACAAACTACTACGAAATCGACGACATCCTTCCCCCCGTGGTCCCCATCAACACCCGATCAGGCAATGAAGAGCTCATCACAAAGCTCATCCTGGCCCCCACACAATCCGACCGCGTCAAACTCCTCAACCAACCCGGCGACTACATCTTCGACTTCAACGAATCCGGCGCCCCCGAATCCTCTGAAGCAAAGGGTCTCGGCGGCTTCTCCATCGCCGCCCACGCCAAAACCATGCCCGCCCTCATCGGCAACGGCGCCTCCATGACCCTAGCCTTCCTCGGCCCCTGCGGCATGAACACCGCACACGTCCACAACCGCGCAACAGAACTCAACGTCGTCGTCAAAGGCCGCCTCGTCACAAGCTTCGTGCTCGAAAACGGCGCCCGCCTAATTGAGAACACGCTCTCTCTCTACCAAATGGCCGCATTCCCGCAAGGTGCAATCCACCAGGAATTCAACCCCGACTGCGAAGATACAGTTTTCGTCGCTGGATTCAACAGCGCCGATCCCGGTGTGTCGCAGGTTGCGCAGAACTTCTTCAGTCTGCGCCAGAATGTTGTGGAGGCTACGCTTGGTGGGATTCAGACCCTGGATGGGCAGGATATTGACTCGTTTCGGGAGATGATTCCTGCTAACATTGCGCTTGGGATTGATGCGTGCTTGAATAAGTGTGGGCTGAAGAGGAATGCGAAGAGGGATTTGGCCGAGCTTGTGAACTGAGTTGCATTTGGGGATTGCATAGCGTGTCTTGCATTGCATATAGATTGCTTATTTGTTGTATTTGGTTCTCGCGTTACAGTAGATTATTTATGATAACGAATGCAATATAGAATATTTTCCAATATACATGCTGACTCCGTTATACTGAAGTTTTATCTATCCATAATTTTCAGGTCGAAACATCATGGAATGCATACCATGTTCTACTAGAAAAATTTAGGAGATACTACCTATAGGTACACGTCAACTCGGTAGAAAAACGCCGGATTCGTAGGAATTGCTTGCGGACTCAGCACCCAAATAGCTAATAATAGACTGATACAACTGTATTAATGCTATTCCTTCCTGATTCTTGCTCTAATGCCTGAACTACCCATGAACTACCACCCCGGTCACACCAGCCTCATCGTGTCGTACTCATCATGCACGACAGGAAAACACATCAGAAATAAAAAGATGGCTGCCTCCTCTACAAGAAGCGGAGCATAAAGGTGTCTGAACATCCTAGTCTCACCACCATAGCTGCATCCGTGAAAAGGAAGGCTGATGACGAGCCTGCAGTGTGACGAAGAAAAGCCTCGCTTTACCAATTGCATTCTATTTCGCGGCCTTGCAGTTATGACTAAGCCTTTAACCTGTGAGGAATTCGTCAGCTTACAGATAATCTAATAGAACTGTTCTGCCAGACGTCACGCAATGTACCCCAGGCCAGGTTGGCGTAGCCGTGGCAGGTTACTAGCTAGGTTGGGGCCCGACGTCCGGAGCACTCGCGAAGACTAGAGCGACGTAGTCGGAGGTGACATCCCCTGTGTTTGTGACGGTAAGAGAGAGCGTGTCCAATGTATTCAGATCGGCGCGGTCGCCGTTCGTTAGTGATGCGCTATCATACTGCCCGAAGTTCTTCTTCGCCCAGGAGACTTTAAACGTGGTATAGTGTAGTCCAAAGTCGAAGGGGAGCACAGAATCGTCATACCACCGATACGTGCGCCCGGGGTTATTAGGCCCAGGGCGGAGGTTCATATCCGTCATCGGAATCTCGTCGACGTAGCTCTTGGGGTATTGCGTTATAGGAAGTCGACCGGCGGGTGCAACATTGCCGGTGAGGATGTCGAAGACCCCAACACCGCCAGCTTGACTGGGATATCCGACCCAGACGATCGCACCGATGTTCGATTTCGATAGTAGCTGTGAATCATCTAGCTGGCCGCCGCCGAATTGGACGACGGTGAGAGGCTTTCCGGTTTCAGCGAGACGGAGAATAAGGTCTTCCTGGTTCCCGGGCCAGTCGATGCGGGTTCGATCGAGAGACTCCTCTTCAATGCCATTATCCATTCCGCCGAAGAAGATAACCATATCAGCCTCTTGTGCAGCGCTCAGAGCATCCTCGAACCCGTCTGTGCTAGTTGTGTTTATCTCCGTGCCTTGCACGGTCAGAACAGTGTACCCAAGCTGCTCGGCGGCCTCAATCATAGTCGGGATATACTTGGCAGGGCCCGCGTAATTACTCTGCATCTCAGTTGTGAAATTGATATACGGCCCAACCAGAGTCAATGTACCGTTCCTGCTCAACGGAAGTGTGCGGTCGATATTCTTCAACAGAACCGTCCCCTGCGTCGCGACATCTCGAGCAACCACTTCTGCTTCAGCAGTAGACACATCCTCCCACGCAAGAGACCGCAGCGGCTGATCCCCAGCAGGATCAAAGTACCCCAACTGCACAAGCGACGTATACAGCCTCGTCAGCGCCTTATCCAGCGTCTCCTCTGTAACCAACCCCTGCCTTTCAGCCTCACCAAGGTAATCCGGGAAATAACTCCCACAGTCCAAATCAACCCCTGCATTCAATGCCGCTGCTGCTGCAGAGGGCGCGTCATCCACATAGTGATGCCACGTCTGTATCCGCTCAATAGCGCCGCAATCCCCCGTTACCCAATGTCCAGGGTCTTCCCACTTCCAGTGCTCCCGCAGAACAGTCTGGAGGAAGTACCTGTCCGCGCAACCCGGGACCCCATTCACGGCGTTATAGCTACACATGAAGGCTCCAACATGTGCATCCATAGCGCAAGTCTTAAATGGCGGGAGATAGTACTCGACCAAATCCTGCATCGAGACATGAGCATCGAACTCGAACCGGCTGATCCCTCCCCACTCCTCCAAGTCATACGCAGACAGATGCTTACACGTAGCAAGGACCTTAGGATTCTCCAAATCGTCCCCTTGCAACCCAGCGACAAACTCAGACACATACCGGGAGAGATGAAGCGGGTCTTCACCCGGTGTTTCCTGTCCCCGACCCCAGCGGGGTCCTTAAACGGGTTGATATTCGGAGTCCAATAATCCAACCCGGCATTATCGCTATTCGAGAACGCTCGAGCCTCAGTACTAATGATATTCGCGACCTCCCTAACAAGCTCATCATTAAAGGTCGCTCCAAGCACAATCGGCGCGGGAAATGACGTCGCATAACTGAATTCGCCTTCGTCCTCGAACGTCACGCCGTGTTTTGCTGCAACGCCGTGCAAGGCCTCGTTCCACCAGTTATAGGCTGGTAGACCGAGTCGAGGTGCGCCGGCAGCCTCGTGGCCGGTGTTGTTGATCTTTTCTTCGAGTGTCATAGCGGAGACGAGGGCCTTTGCTCGGGTGGACGGGTCAAGGGAGACATCGCAGACGGCAAGCTGGCTTAGGGGACCCGTGGTGCAGTCGGGGTAGTTGGATTGAGCGAGTGTTGGGAGGATAAGGGTGAGAGCACTGGCGTAGTGCCAGGAGTTCTTGAGCGCTACCATGATTTGGTTGTTTGACTGTGGTTCCAGTTCACATTGCGCTTGCTTGAGGTGAGGAGTACTTATAGAGCTATTTAACAGGCTAAATGAGCGGTTGGATGATCTATATCCTGAGCCGGCCGATACTGGAAAGGAAAATTAGCGAGATCATGCTAGGGAATGACTCTATAGAGGAGGGTATTAGCCTGATTTCGGATCTACTTGAACACAGGAGTAATATGGGTGAATCAGAACCTCCTCTAGATTTCAAGGCTGCGGGGAAATTTATAGAGGCCAAGCATAGCATCCCCGCACTCCTTTGGGCTTTGACGAATCCGTGGTTGACGATCTGCATTGACTCGAGTATATTCTCCTCCAATTGGGATTCGAAGGCCAAACTTCTGCCTTGTACCTTGTCAGAGAAGCTTAGCTCTACAATTCTGTAATGTATATCATCCAAATATCAAATCCATATACTACAGCTAATTTTGATATTTTCCACGGAACTGTCCAAGATTTCGGCCATTCTCCAACTAACCTCGCATCTAATGGCAGAAAGACCACAGAGAACGATTACGCAGTAAATGTCCACCTCGCATGCTTAGCCTCCACCTCTTTAAGGAGTCCCTTGATCCTCGTAAACTCATTCAACCCCTCCTCCCCAAAATCAAACTGTTCATTGATAGTACTCGATCTCGAGAGAAGCATAAACTCCTTCTGCGGAGTCTCCGCCTCATCAACGTCCCTACTATCCACAACCAAACCCCCAGATACCTCCGTCGGCCCGTTAACCCCCTTCAGATGCCGTTTCATCTGGTCAAAATCCCTCTCACCCTCTTTATCACCACCCGCAACAATATACCGTCGAATTCCAATTACCCCGTCTAAAGAAGATATTGCCCCTACCAAATCACCCTCGACATGCTGTAACCAAACAACCTCAACCCCGTCCTTCAACCCCTCCATGATCCGCTGATTCGTGTCCGAGGGGATCCACTCTGCCATATGCTGCGACACCCCCTCCCAATGTGCAATGATATAGATATAACTCGGGTCCTCGATTTGGGTCAGGAGGTAGACCGGGGTGTTTGTGTGGTTTGCTTGTGCTTTTAGACCGGTATAGAGCTTTGTTTGGAGCTCTTGGTTGAGGAGGGATGTGAGCGAAGTGTTGGTTTTTAGGTGGAGGCAGGCGAGTTCTGTGACGGGCATTGTGATGATTGGACTTGAGTAGGATAAGATAAGAAGTGGGTGAATGTGGTTGTAGATATACTTACGTAGGGAGGTTGTCAGGCACCAAGGACCATTACGAGGCCTGAGGCCGGAATTTAGGTCGCCCGTCGTTCTTTCTATTTTGGGAACGGGACTAGTTTGAATAGGGAAGGGACGTCTGGCATCACGCTAGTACTGATTTGGAGTACAAGCCAGGGCCACCAGGAACGATGACCGCTGGGGAGGGTATTTCGATGTTGGGAACCTTGAATGAATAGGCGAGGAAACAGAGATATTGAGACCATGATGAGGAAGCTACTATAGCATGCGTGAATGGAGAAGGTTCTGTTCTGAGGGGAGTACATAGTCGGCTCAGGATTGCGGGGTCGGATAATGGGGCTGTCTCCCTCGGTTCATTGCATAAGTACTCAAATAGTACTCAAATAGTCTTGTTCGCTTTAGGATTGTGGTGGAACTTCCATTATTGACATTTTCTGCAACCATGTCCGATCTCCCAGGGTTCTCTGATTACTTTGACCTCACAGGAAAGGTAGCTCTTGTGACAGGAGGTATGACGTCGCTACGCCCCGCATTACCCCAGACGTAACTCATGGCTGTAGGATCCCGCGGTCTGGGCCTGCATATTGCAACTGCCCTGCTCCGAGGAGGCGCGAAAACAGTCTTCATTACCGCCCGCAAAGAACCAGGCGTGAACCAGGCAGTCGCCCAGTTAAATGCTCTGCCGGGTATCAACGGCAGAGCGATCGGCATTGCTGGAAATGTTGCTCAAACTGAAGATATCCAGGCGCTGGTCGACCAGGTGAAGCAGATCGAACGAAAGCTTGATATCCTTGTCGCCAACGCCGGCGCGACCTGGGGCGGACCATTCGAGACATCCCCTGACTGGGCGAGCCAGAAGGTCGTGGACCTCAATGTCCGGGGTGTTTTCAACCTTGTGCGCTTGTGTGCCATCCTACCATATAGAGCATGTTATTTATCAGAACTGACCTGTGTCTAATATCAGATTCACCCCCCTCCTCCAAACAGCCGGCTCTCCATCCTCCCCCTCGCGCGTGGTAATAATCAGCTCCGTCGCTGGCTCCAGCGTCCCCCATGTCGGTGACCACGGGACAATCATGTACTCCGTCTCTAAAGCCGCCGCGACACACCTAGCGCGGAATCTAGCCGTCGAGCTTGGTCCAAAGAATATCACCGCGAACAGTCTCTCGCCGGGATTCTTCCCGTCGAAGTTGGCGAGCGGGTTGATTGAGATCTTGGGCGGGGAGGAGCAGTTGAAGAAGAGCAATCCGAGACAGAGGTTGGGTGTGCCGGATGATATTGGCGCTGCGGTGTTGTTTCTTGTTGGGCCGGGAGGGAATTACGTGTGAGTTTGTTTAATACTTTTGGGTATGGAGATTTGCTGATTGTGTGACTAGGAATGGGGTTGATTTGACGGTGGATGGGGGGAGTCGGCTTGCGAGGGGGAGGTTGTAGATCACTCACAATATACCTTATGCCCTTAGGTAACATGGGACTGCGCTGGCTCTATCATAACAGTGCTCAATCCAAGTTGAACAGGAAGCCTAGGAGCATATGGTAATTAAAATGCTGGTATAATCTACACTGTGGTTGATTGATTGGGGATTTTATGCAGTGTAATAACCCTATTATCACCCCTGTAGCTATAATTGAAATGTTCCATATTCTTATCTATAAAAATCCCCTTGGCACCTGTTTCATATTCCACTAATTCTGTACTCCTCAAATTACGCAAGTAGCAACGTAGAACAGCCCTCCCCTTAAACAAAACAATGAGCCAATCTCCCAACCTGCACCACTTCCTTTCAAGCATCCTATGCACCCCTCTTCGCTGTCTCCAGCAAAGATCCTCAGCCCATTAACAAATAATGGGGCCCCTCGACCACCCATTAAGCGCTTGGTGGCTCAGCGCCACAACCCTGTTCCCTCGGCGGCTTAAAGTGAATTTGAAACAACCAACACTGTATCAGTTCTTTAATTGGTGTTTGTTGTTCCTGTAGGACTCAGCCTTGTCCAATGGATCTACCGCGATGCAAAGATGCCCTGAAATTTTACACCCGAGGTGGAAACAACGAGCACTGCCTGATGTTGCACCATGAAAAGTGTAGCCGCCAGGATGTGTATTTAGTGACGGCCCTGTCTGCTCTATTTCTGGGATTCGTTTTTCATATCTAACTCTGAATACACTCAGCATCTCAAATCCATTCAACTCACACTATATCGACTGCACCACCATGCAACTAATCCCACTCATCCTCCGCGCCTTCCAGGTAAGTCCGCCCAGTCAACCACATCCCAACCCTACCAAACCACTGACAGATCGCCCGAACAACAGGCCATATTCGCAATCATCGTCCTCGGCCTCTCCATCGACCTCGCCCGCGGACAAGAAACGCGTATCGAATCCGTCCCGGCAGCTACAGGGTATGCCGCCTTCTGCGGTGGCTTCGGAGTCCTCGTCGCCCTCATCGGCATCACATCTCTATTCGTGTCTTCCCTTGAAGGGATAATTACTTGGGCCTTAGATGGACTATCGGCGTTGACTATGCTTGCGGCGGGAATTGTATGTGTCTTTCTCCTTCCTTCCTTCTTTCCCCTTCCCTTCCATTCTCTATCAGTTCAACCCATTATCCCAATTATACCCCGTGACTAACAATGAACTTCCCTGAATTCTAGGCCTACGCCGTCATCCTCCGCAACGCATCCTGCAACGATTACTGGACCACATGGGACAACCCGATTCTCAGCGGTGGCTGTGCCGATTTTGGGGAGGGAAGGGTGTGCAATTCCGACGAAGGGGAATCAAAGAGCCGGTGTACGTCTGCGAAAGCCGATAGTGCGTTTATGTTTATCAGCTGTGTGACTTGCTTGGGGATTGTTGGGTGGTCGTTTGTTAAGGGTGGGAGGGGTGGGAAGGGGGGTGTTAATTATGTTTGATTGAGATTGAGATTGAGATTGGGGGTTTGATAGTCTTGCTGTTGGAAGGGATGGAGATGAAGGGGGCTAGGAGAATAGGTTGAGGGTTATTAGGGCTGCATGGTTTGAAATTGTTATGATTATATAGGGCTGGGTCCAAGGTTCAAAATTTCGTCTCGATCAAACCCGACCTTCAAGTATTGTTGCACGGAGACATGCATAACGTAGCCTGACCACAACGCCAGTCCCAATCTAAACTACAGCCTGAGAGGGGGGAATGGGAAGATCAAGAGAGCATTGGTATGTCTTTTTAGTTGTCCTGGTTGACTTCGGTTGGTTCCGGGAGATAGCTGCAACAAGGAAGCAAAGAATAAAGAGACATTTTCGGGAAGAAAAAAGTCTTTTGTAGTCTTCCTTCTCGATATATATATATCTGGGGACAAGGCAATCAACATCCCATACAGTGACTTTTACCATCTTATACTATCAGTCAGGGGTTAGAGTAGAGAGTTTCTACTGAGTGCTCACCCCACAAATGGACCCACTCCCTGAGCAAAAAGCAGCACCAAGTCAAGCTGAATACGAAAATGGAAGACTCAAAGCTTCCAAAGAACTCCTACAAACAAGGTATAACTATAGTAGAGTTTCGAGGTGGCTACCTAATGAAGGTTAAGCAGCGATTCTGCTTCACCGACATGGTCAAAACATGAAGACGTAGCTTATCCCCCACATCTAATTTGGCTATCTTCACTACCTATGTCCTATGTCTAGCACAGAAGAAGAATACCAAGCTACTCAGTCTGTGGACTCAGGGCCACACATGAATATTCTTTACTCAGTCTCCGGTTTTGCGGTGCCCCATCCAGATAGCGTCAATGAAAAGGTCAATCCCAGCAATACTATACCGAGTATGTGGTCCATTCATTTTTGACTGAAATACTATGGTGATAATGGCAAAGGTCCTGGGGTAGGTACTCCACCATGTATGTCCGACGGCCCGGCCCCCCGCAAAGACCAATCTTCAATCGTGCAGATGTATGAGACAAAAGTAATATACCTGTGCGGACCAGGTTAAAATAGATGTCATTTTTTAAGGCAAAAAGGTCACATTGAAGATGACCGCCGGTAGCAGACTGCATCATACCTAGGACCCAATGAGAGATATTTGTTCTCTATAGCAGGGGAATAGGAGATGGGATATATAATTCGATTGTGAGGTGGGGTTAGGTCATTGGTAGACGTTGAAAGCAGAAATAAAACAAAGATGGACCGAATAATCATATTGACAAATATATCGCTGTACACAAACCTACACTTGGATATGGATAAAAGGCTAAAGTATCATGGAACAAAGTATTTACACGGCAGGCTCACCCAGAACCATCCATCCAACCATACCACCCCATAGCACAACAAAGACAACCGTCAAAATGGCTGCCCCTGCCCGGTCACCGGTAGTAATGGTCTTCGTCCCACTGTCACCGCTACTATCACCGAGACCGGCATTCGGGTTGCTTGTACTGTTCCCACCTGTCGTGGAGGTTAGGGGTGCCGTCCTCTTTTCCGACACGAGCACGGACGAGAGGACGTCGGTTGCGATGATTTGTTCTTCCATGCCGGTCCAGCCGTCCCAGGTTGATTGGTACCACCTTACACCACATGTGTTGTTGTTGCTTCCACTACAGGAAAGAGCTGCTGCTTGTGCGGACGTCTGGATTTTGGGGAAGATTTGATCATACGTTTCCGGAACGACGAGAGCAACGAAGACCATCCAGGTTGTGACAATGCCCTTGAAGAGAATTTCGTTATAGTTGCAGAGTTCTTTCGGTTCGCACAGGGTTTCGGCCATGATGTTACCACCGCCTAAATTTTCAGTGAAAAACGTGTCAATGAGATTTCCAAGCAGCCCATCAACGGCAGCCTTCCATTCTGACGTCTCGGTCTATTTCTATTAGCCTTTGCGCGACGCGAACAAGGGGAAACATACAAGATTGTACATGTAGGCTGCGCCAATGAGATAAGTCCCGTAGTTGTATGACCACTGGTTGTTTCCCTGCGTAGAACACCCGTCATTGATATCGACTGAATCCGCGACGTTCCAAGTCTCGTTATTAAGCAGCGGTGTCGAGGCAGACCAGTCCCAAATCTTCTGAGCCCAATCAGAGTATGTGTCATTGTTGGTATAGCGGGCAAGGCGAGCGGCCAGTTGAAAGAGACCACCGTTGGAGATGGAGTTCTTCATGAGGTACCCTGCCTGGTACGGATAAAGCTGCCAGCGTAGGCCTCCTCCACAGTTTTCACTATCCCATCGTTCAATCTGCGAGTTGAATACACCCTGCGCGAGAGATAGCCATGAATATCCATCGTCGGCCTCGGGAAAATTGATCTCGGCGGCAGTCATGGCGGCGCAGCCCCAGAAGAACTGATCATCATTTCCCTAGTCCAGTTAGTATTTCCTAACTTTCGATCGAGATGCGGAGGGACGCACGAGATAACTGCTGTAGTTGGAAGGCATGTAATCGCAGTCCCCGGCTTGCCATTGCATCCCCTGACTGACGAGATCGTTGTACTGATCATCGTCGGTGTAGTACCAGTAAAGTATCAGACTCATGAACAATGCGCTGCCTTCCCACCATTTTTCTGGAAATGATCCTGGAATTTGACCAGTTTCATTGCCAGCATACCACCCCAGCGACCCGTAGGCGGTTTTTGCAGCGGCGTCTTTGATGGATTCTGTGTGCAACGTGGATTAGAATGAGAGGATTGGCGAGAGAAGAAGGGGATGAACGTACGAGGATCGGTGAGCTCGATTTCAAGGGCAGAGATACGACCGAGAGAGGCCAACAGGGCACCCAGAAAGAAAAGACGCATTGTTGCTAGAAGATGGAAGAAAGCGACCGTGGAGGAGTGACTTGCAAGTCCAGCGAAGAGTTGAAAGAGCGACGTGCCAAGCCCCTGATGATGAATCTGACAAAGTCTTCGCTGATTAACTCAGCCAGCCTGCCAATCAGCGTGCTCCCAACCTCCACAGCGGCCCATCAGCCGACGCTAAGTGGATGATAATTATAGGCGAATTCGTAAGAAGCTTTTCCAAACTCTCACCCAATGCTTGATTCTGCTGTCCTGAGGCTACGTCACGTCCGCGTGTCTTCTGGGGCAACTTTCCCCTGACTTTTGATTACATCACTACTCCGAGTCCGGACTCCGGAGTAGGCAACAGATCCTGAAATATGTCGGTTCATAAAAGTAGGGGCAAGGATCTAGATCTGTTACCCCACAGTGCATACTCACGCCAACTTTCCTGTATCTTATCCAGGACGATCTGGGCAATATGAGCCATCACATTTGTGCTACTCCGTATTGCATTTTTAGCAATCCCCCGCTAGATCCGCAACGTTGCCTTTCACACTCTCTTCCAAACCAATAAACCCCGCACCATATGCCTCCGCAAGTAGCTGTTCTGCCCTCTGAACCCCGTCGAAGACACACAAATCCTGCTCATCCTCTTGAAGATCCTCCCACTTCCTCTTCGGATAAAGTTTCCGCAAAATGGCGACAATGTCATTAATACTAAAAGGCGCAGTGACAGCGAAAATCCGCTCTTCCTGGACATCCGGATGCGCCAACGCAATAACATGCAGTCGCGCATCATCCTGCACATTGACGAAATGTTGCGCCGGAACCTCCCTGAGAGAATCATAGTCCGAGTCCCAAAGCGCCTTGACCCATCTCGCCGAGGTTGGATACCTTGATTGACAGGACTAATTATAGGGCCGATATTGGCATTCGGTAGTACTGTGCGAGGGTTAGCACATCCACGGACTCTAACTAAGTACTAAATGGATACAACCTTGTATTAACAACCAACGAAGAGTTATTCTCCTGGAGCCATTCAGAGATCGCACGCTCCGCGGCAACTTTGCTAGCAGCGTAAATGGCTGCGCCATCGGCATCAGGCTTCGAGATCCACTGTGCAGCCTCGTCGTTGAAGGTATTTGCTGTGACGGTAAATGGCGTCCCTGGTTTCGGTAGTGTCACTGCGAATGAAGACGACGTGTACACGAAACACTTCATGCTTGGTTGATTCGCTGATGCAGTCGGCATTGAGAGCACCGTTGACTGCCCTGGGAATGGCGATGGCTGGGTCCGTAGACCCGGTCATGTCGTTTGCGACGCGGATGAATCTAGAGGCACCTTTTTTTGATGTTTGAGATGGTCATTATGTAGGTTATATTAGAATACGGATATCGTGGAGGGTTGAGAGTGGGTTAAGCACCTTAGG
Source organism: Aspergillus cavernicola (assembly GCA_027569065.1). Lineage (NCBI taxonomy): Eukaryota > Fungi > Ascomycota > Eurotiomycetes > Eurotiales > Aspergillaceae > Aspergillus > Aspergillus cavernicola. The sequence goes on along the minus strand of JAPDEK010000080.1, from coordinate 80,215 downwards.
GTGATGGAGAACAATATCTCTTTGGAGTAATCAGCATAAGCAATGTGCATTAGTTTAGTACACTAGCATTCTTTACTACTGACTACAAAATTAGAGCTATTTACGCTAGAACCTACGGAGTACATAGTGTCTCATTGGCTTACAAGGTCCATCGTCCGCGGAAGTGACCCACGACTGTTGCGCCCCTCCTCTGCCTGCAGAAGGAGATGTTTATAATCAGGTGAGCTGTTGTTAGCCATTGACAAGATAACATATAAAGTTGTTTACGACCAAGGACAGATCCTGAGTAAGGCTTTAACAGTTGACTTCTCTGATTCTTGTTCAAGGACAAACAGTAGGCTAGGGTCCTACGAGTAGGCCATGAATTACATACATGACCTTTCTAGTGGAACATGATGCTTTTTTATCACTCTTTTATCATGACCAAGTTTCATCATATCCATTTTTATATTCCTCCATATCTTCTCAACTGTTTTGTGACCCATTGTACCTCCTCTTCACCTCTTAATTCAGGATATAATTTCAATGCGTTCAGGGCGTTCCCGCGGCGTACGGGCCTTGACTCTCGGCCCACCACGCCAAGCAAGACACCGAGTCATCCTTCCTTGGCAGTACGAGTAATCCCGGATTCCCGACCCGACCGGCAGTGGGCGGCATCCCTCTGGAGTCTGGGGTCTGGACCTCTGGAGTATACAAGGGGTGCACATACCTACGCTGGACTTAGCGGCAGATATTGAGCCACTGATGTCTGTTCCATCCCTCTTAGACCCCTTTCCGAGTCCGCGCAGTGCATGATCAACCGGAGACGAGATCGGAAACCCCCTGGATTAGGTTCAAGCCACAGCGTGGATTATCGGAGAAGAAAGGGCGAGGTGACCCACAGCTATCTGCCTTTGAAACTATAAAAGCCAATGAAAGTCTCACGGCCGGCTGGAACCTGTTGGCGTCCTCCGCATTTTCTCCAGGTTTTGATTCCCGGCAGAACTTCGGTAGAACTTCCCCAGAATACCTCGAAACCTCCAATAGTTCTCACTCGGAGTTTGCACCTTCTCAGTAATAGTATGCGACACAATGGCTGCATCCGAATCCCAAAAGTCGAGCAATGATGAGTTGGCGGCCGTTCTTCCGGAGACGACGTGGTGGAAGAGCCCTCAGTTGCGCCAACTCAACCTGTGCCTTTTCACCTTGACTCTATTCTGTCAGCTTCCCTATCTGGAAAATGAATAAGGGGAAGACTAATATCTGTAGCCTCGTCGAACGGTTATGATGGCTCCCTAGTCAACGGTCTACAGGCACTCGACAGTTGGGTCGAGTTCATGGAATACCCCTCCAGCACCTGGCTCGGTTTCATAAACGGAATGTACTGGGTCGGTGCACTCGTGTCACAGCCCATTGCCGCCTGGAGCTGCAACAAGTTTGGACGGAGACCCTGCATCTGGGTCGGCATCGTCCTTCTCGTGGTAGGCGGGATTCTAGGCGCCGTGGCCCCTACTGCCACAGTATTTATCGTCTCGCGCGTCGTCATCGGTCTAAGCTCAGGTTGGGTGAGCAACGCAGCCCCTCTATTGATGAATGAGATTGCCTACCCGGCCCACCGAAGTATTTCTAGCGCCATGTTCATGGTAGGATACTATGGCGGAGCGGTCATATCCTCGTGGGTGACTTTCGACACACGGACGTACTCATCCTCTTGGGCGTGGAGGCTGCCTACTCTACTCCAGATCCTCCTCCCTCTCGTCGCTATACCGGGCTTTATCTTCACCCCGGAGAGTCCCCGCTGGCTGATTGGAAAGGACCGCGTCGAAGATGCTCGCAAGGTGCTTGCGGACCTCCACGCCGGTGGCGATCTCAACGCGCCTCTTATTGCCTACGAAGTCCACGAGATCCAAGGGGCAATCACCGCTGAGAAAGAGGCTACATCGTCGGCGAGTTATCTCGACATGGTGAAGACACCGGGAAACCGACATCGCCTCCTCATCACCGTGTCGCTTGGTATTTTCTCCCAGTGGGCTGGAAATGGAGTCGTCTCTTACTATTTGACCATGGTACTAGACACCGTAGGTGTCACAGAGACAAAGGACCAGCTTCTCATCTCTGGTTGCCTCCAGATCTGGAACCTCCTGTTCGCCGCGATCGGTGCTGTGGCTGTAGAGCGAGCCGGTAGACGCGCTCTATTCATGACCTCTGCTGGTATAATGCTTGCCAGTTACATCACTATCACCGGACTCTCCGGGTCCTTTGCCCAGACTGGGTCTGCACCCACAGGCACTGCAGTCATCCCATTTATCTTCATTTATTTCGCCGGTTACGACATTGCCTTGTGAGTCTAACCCTCCCTATAACCCGCCCCATCATGGAAAAAAACCCACCCGCTTACTTACTCCTGCTGGTAGAACACCCCTCCTAACCGCATACCCCTGCGAAATCTGGCCATTCGCCCTGCGATCCCGCGGTGTCAGTGTCGTCTGGCTCTCTGCGATCGGAGCATTAATCTTCAACACCTTCGTCAACCCCGTTGCGCTCTCGGCCATTGGGTGGAAATACTACTTCGTCTTTGTGGCAGTTCTTATTTGTTACGCGATCACTGCGTACTTCTTCTACCCCGAGACCAAGGGGTACAGCTTGGAACGCATGGCTCTTATCTTCGATGGCGATGACGCGGCTGTTCCCTCGGGCATGGAGGTGTTTGAGAAGTCGGGGGATGCGCATGACGACAATGATGATGAGAAGGGTGTCGATACTGTTGAGGTGGAGCGTGTGTGAGTGTCATTGTTTAGAGGCCAAGCAGGAACGATCTGGCTAGAATAATAGAGCTCTCGCGTCGTCGGGCTGTATATACCAACATAGACGCCCCCTAAGAACGACTGCGAGTATCTCGTGTGGTCTGTAAAACACTCTCTAGCGGTTCGCTCAGGACATGATGGAATTGGATCCAATTATTCTTCTAATAGGCGATGTATTCGCGACCGTAGGTTTCAGGCAAACCAGCCAACAGATCCAAACAGCTCATGTCTTTCATCGACCCCGCCGTCACGATGTGAAGATCTGTACCCAGGAGTTCTAAGTGTATCGAATCCAACTCCTGTCACGCCAGGCGAAAATGAGTCCATTGTTTCTGTACCTAGAAGAATAGAAGATCCGGATATACTTGCTAGTCTGTAGTAGTGGGATTTGGTGAGACCAAGTGATTTGTTCCATAGTTAGTTGCTGGGACGTCCTGATGGCATAACTTGGTACTGTACTAGATCCACGAGTTATCCCTCTCATGGACATACTAATACCGGGACCACGAAACACGTTGCTGTTGAAGACACGGTTCTGATTAGTACTATCTATCCTATGATAGAAGACCAATAAGCCATCAAGCGGATCTGCCATAACTCGTGCAGGTTCAATCGCTTACTCCGACCTATAATATCTTCAATATAGAGCGGCATCTCGGCTCCTCGCCTCGGCGTCAACCCATGCCGAGAGACGAGGATTCCCACATGAAGATCCCTAATCAGACTTTCCAATGTTAATATTAAGCATAAGACGGGTGGTACCTCTCGATGCAATCCGGGGTAGACCGCAAATTTCAACTGTTTGTTTAGATAACAGTGACCATGACCGACGATTCAAAAACCACCGTCTCCGCCGTCGTCCTCCCCGAAGACCCTAAACAAGAATCCATCTCACTCAACGTGGACAAAGTATACACAAAAGACGAACTCCTCCTACATAGCACAGACGGGGATATCTGGTTGGCTATAGACGGGACGGTTTATGATCTCACCGCGTTTTCGGAGGAACATCCTGGTGGGAAGAAGAGTATGTCTCCTCCCGACTATTTATTCCAGATTGGAGAACGGAGTTCGTTAATCAGTCGATAGTCCTCCTCAGCGTGGCTGGCACAGATGCAAGCAAGAAATATCGCAAGTACCACGGAGACAATATTCTACAGAGATACGCGAAGGACTTTAAGATCGGGACGCTGAAGATAGAGGAAGTGAACGTGTCAAAGGGGTTCTTTTCTAGGTTTAAGAAGAAACAATGACTTTTATTGACTTTTTGGCACTGTTTGAGTTTCATTCTCGGGTCCACTGGCCATGAGAGAGCTTGAAGAGATATCCGATGTGGTTGTATATGGATCAGAGGACAAATGTATCCGTTCCCCGGTTGACAACAACACTATTCGCTAAAATGAGGTCGATACTCCAAAGATATAGGACTAAAGTGCTTTCAATCTGAAGTTTAGCATCTTATTGGAATTTACTCCGGAGTATGGTTGGATACGTGGAGTTAAGAGCAGCGTGGTGAAGTAGGCTCCAAGTTGACTCTTGATTGGATAGTTCGATGGCCGCATTCTGCAGATGACGCTGTATGTCCAGTGTCGTATAGGTAAATCCTCTGGAGGGCTGAGGCCTCGGGCAGACACAGCCTTGCTGCATCCAAGCATTGGCACTTTCGAATTTCACTTCGGCCCCCAAAATCACTTGCTTGCGCGGAGCGTCGGAACCCCTCAGCGCGACTTTCGATAACGTATCTAGGAGCTTCCAAGGCTGTACGAGAGAGGCTGAGGCTCTAAAACGATGATGTTCTCTGGGCATGTAAGCAACCCATGATTCTGTTACCCAATCTAGCAATATCACCGGTCTTGAATCCAGTCACTCATCGATACAATGTATGACAATGCAACACCGGAGCTATGAGGGTGTTTACTGTTGTACGCGATCATTGATCAACCCTCTTGATGTTAAGGGACGGCCACGTATCGGACGAATTCTGACTGCGACACAGCCCTAATAGCCGCACGGGGATCTTAGTCTAATTCCAACCCTGGAAGATACTCTGGGTTTCGCTGGCTAGCGCAAGGTGAGATGCATGATACGATGACTGTTATTAATAGATCATCCATCGCAATAATGCCAGTATCCCAAACTGGGTAGTAGCTTTACTTCACACCCTGCTTAACCTGACTGTCTTCTTTATTGGCATAATCAGCATGAAACGAGGCATAATCAAAAGTACGGGTGTCTAGTATAAAGGTTCATGATGTCTCTTTCATCTACTTCTTTTATTTAAAGCCTTATCCTCGAGGGATCGAATTCCCTTCTCTCTTAATCAATAACCATGCGCTTCCTGCCTATCTTCCTCGGCCTCAGTGCCCTCGTATCCGCCAGATGTGGCACCCAACCCCCCTCCGAGAACCTCAAGGCTCACCACAAATATTTCCAAGACAAGGAGGACAGAGACGCTTCATCACGCCTGGCCACTCGTGATGTTTTCAACGTGACTATTGACACTTATGTACATGTTATACTCACCAACACCACCCATGTCAACCGCACTGCCCTTCCCGCACAAATCCACAGCCAGATCGAGGTGCTTAATGAAAATTATGAAGGCACTGGTTTCTCCTTCAACCTTCTTAACATCACATACACACCCAACAACAACTGGCAGCAGATCAATCAAGAAAGCCAGACTGAGTGGGAGGTGAAGAGCACCCTCCGTCGTGGTAACTATACCACTTTGAACATATACTATGGCGGACTTGGTAATGACCTTCTTGGTTATGCGTGAGTTTCATCTATACAGTCATGTTTTTCTTCTTCCCCTGTGTGCTAAATCTAAGCTCACAGAACCTTCCCGGACAATGTCTCTCCCCGCGACTTTCTACTTGACGGCGTCGTGAACAGTATCACAACCCTCCCCGGCGGAGCGCCCCCTTTTGACCTGGGTATCACTGCCGTCCACGAAGTCGGCCACTGGCTGAATCTCCTCCACACTTTCCAACCTAGTGGCAACGACCCAGACTTGCCCGGTTGCTTTGGTCCTGGTGACTACATCCACGACACCCCTGCCGAGGCTGTGGCTTCATACGGATGTCCTAGGGTACGAACCAAACCTTACTTTCCCCTCACTCCAACCAATCAAGCTGGCAATCAATCGATGCTAATTCATTATTGTATGTAGCTCCGCGACACCTGCGCCGGCACGAACGAGACCACCAACCAATGGTCCCTGCCTGGCGTCGACCCGATTCACAACTTCATGGACTACAGTGATGACGACTGTCTCTCGAATTTCACCCCGGGCCAGGTTATTCGCATGCAGAATTCCTGGGTTGAGGGTCGTGTTGCATACGTCCCTGGTGTCGCTGGTCGACGCGCTCGTCGTGGATCTGGATGGTGATTTCCTAGCTTGTTACGGCAGACCACAGTGAGGACGACACGTAATTCATGATTTGATTTGGATATAGGCGAACTTTCTCTACCTACATAGATACTACTAATACCCTGAGTTATAATAGACGATGATACCAATTTTGTTCTGAGGATGTGCTTTCCACAGTATTGTTGGTTCAGGTTAGGGCATATTCGCTGGCCACTCTGCTGACTGCTTAGAGCTTGCCGGCAAATCGGCACCGAAAAAAGCATTTATGAACAGCTGATGGCAGAGAACGTGGCTAGATCAGCGCAGGGCTGGACTAACTATGGAGTGGATTATGGATTAGGCAACACCATTCTGAGCCAACCATCGCTTATATTGCGTCGCTGCAGTGGATCCCAGCCTTAAGGGGCTGTCTAGTTGCGTTTAGCTTGTATAATCTTGGCGGTCAATCGATTTTCATTCAATAGTTTCAGTATCTCCTCTTTGAGTCTTGGATATCTTATTGTTTGGTTCTGAAATGGAGCTTGGTATCTTCTTCCACAATTCTGGACAAAGAGTACTAGAGAAGAGCTTGTCCACTACTGCATTGCAGACTCAGAGCCATGTGAAACAGAACCGTCCACAGCCAGCGTTTAAACTGCATTGAAACAGTCCAGTTGGATTGTCTGCAGGTCAAAGGAGCTGTGGGTACTCTTTAATGTAAGGCTGATGATTTTTATTATCCTTCTGCCTGGTCTTCAACCACCGCCAACTCCGTAGATAAATCTAATAAAAAGCTTCTCTCCTTTTTCTCTTCCCCAGAGTCAGTTACCACATATCCCACACACAGCCACACACATACACACACACCATGTCATATCAGCAACAGCAACCTCCCCCGGGGGCATAGTACGTCTCTATATTTCAAGCTGAACAGGGAAACGAACTGACCATGATAGCTATCCTCCTCCCCAAGCCGGCTATGGACCTCCTCCGCCGCAAGCCTATCCTCCTATGCAATACCAGACTCCCGCGCCGCCTCCTGAGCAGAAGGACCGTGGATGTCTCACTGCTTGGTACGTCTCTATCATCCATTACTAACATCCAAAGCTAACAAATCAGTTTGATGACCCTGTGCTGCTGCTTCCTCTGCGAGGAAGCCTGCGAATGCTGCATAGAATGTGCCGAGTGTCTTTGTTGCGGATGTTAACATGTCTATACCATATCTCTATATTTAATTTGCAATACATCAGTCTATCACCACCATCCATCCAACCAATCAACCTAATCTAATCACCTTTCACTCATGCGGATTGAACTCATTCACAAACACCCCCCTCGGCCGACTCAACGTACTCCTCCCCCGTTTCAAATACCCCCCGTCCCCAATCCCTCCAACCACACCACCCTCATCACGATTCCAAACCACCTTCCCCCGCAGAATCGTATACCGCGGCCAGTTCGTGAACTCCATCCCCTCGAACGGCGTATAGTCGATATCATGGTGCAGCATTTCGTTTTTCAGGTTGAATGGCTTCATCACCGTATCGGGGGTTCCATTTTTCGCGGCCTGCTCAGCAGTCGGATACCAGATCACCAAATCCGCGTCGTACCCAGGTGCAATTGTCCCCTTGCGGTCTGAAAGCCCATACAACTTCGCCGGGTTCGACGCCGTCAACTCCACGAACTTCTGCACCGATAACCGACCCGTAAGCACCCCGTTACAGAAAAGACTCGGCATGCGCGTCTCCACCCCAGGAAGCCCATTCGGAATCTGCGTAAACGTCGCCGTACCCTTTTTCTTCCCCAGTGGATGATCAAACCTACACCCGTTAGCCTACCAATTCAATTCAATTCAGTTGGGGGGGGGGGGGAAAGGAGGGGAGAAATACTTAGAAGGTGCATGATCACTCGAAAACGTCGTAAAGGTCCCATTAGCCAACCCCTCCCACATAGCCCCCAAATCCATCGGATCCTCCCTCAACGCCGGACTACAAACACACATCGCCCCATGAAAATTCTCCCCGCGCAACTTCTCACTCGTGAAAAACAGATAATGCGGACACGTCTCCGCATGCACAGGGAGCAACGCCGTCTGCGCGCGTCGCACATGCCCCGCCGCAACCTTGGAGCTCATATGCACGATCAAAATCGGGACATCAGCAAGCTCGGCAAGCGCAAGGACGCGGTATGTGGCTTCGTCTTCGGCGATGTTAGGACGGGCCAGAGCATGCGCGTAGGGTTCTGTGCGACCCCGGGCTTCGAGTTTGCGGGTCATCCAGTCAATCATGTCGGCGTTTTCGGCGTGGACCATTGTTGTCATTCCCAAGGCGCGGGTTGCGGACATGACGTCGAGGAGTTCGAGGTCGTGGAGGCGCATGGGTTGGTATGTCATGTAGAGTTTCACGCTGGTTATTCCCTCGTCTTTGACGAGGAGGGGTAATTCTTCGCTGAGGATCTTCTCGCTCGGGTTCGCGAGGATGAGATGGAATCCATAATCGCAGTATGCATTCCCGGCTGCGCGACGGTGGTATTCTTGTACAACGGGGAAGAGGGACTCGTCTGTTCGTTTCTGGGAGGCGAATGCGAGGACTGTGGTTGTGCCGCCGGCGATTGCGGAGCGGGTTCCGGTTTCCCAGGTATCGCCTGTTGGGCTGTTGTCTTGTTGGAGGTGGACGTGGCTGTCGATGCCGCCGGGGAGGACGTAGGCGCCGGCTGCGGAGAGGGTTGGCGATGTGGGGAAGAGGGAGGGGAGGTTTGTGCCTAGGAGGGCGATTTTGCCGTTGGAGATGGCGATGTCGGTGTTGGGGAGGATGTCGGAGGCTGTTGCCTGGGTTTGTTAGGAATTGTAGGGGAATCGTAGGGGAATTGGGGTAGGGTGAGGGGGAGGGGGAGGTACTATGGTAGCGTGGGTGATGATGAGGTCGATCTCCATTGCCATTGTGAGATTCTGTACGTGTACACGGCAGAGCTTTGAAGCAGCAACGTAAGAGCCGGTCAATTTATTATCTAAGTAGGCTGATCTCCGATCTCGCATGTCTCGTTAAGTATGACTATTGCCATATCTTCGTGAAGCTACTCCAAGTCTCCAACGGCCGATGATAAGATACCAGATAAAGCCCAGATAAAGCCCGGATATTTCTCCGATCTACACATTTAATGAGCACATACAATCCCTCTGTTTAGCAGACTGAATAATATCCAATCCAAATCCAAATCCTCAGTATATCCAATCCAGTCACAATGGCACGAACAGTCCGCCTGGCAGCCGCCCAAATGGGCACCACCAACAGATGGGACGCCCGCGACGATACCCTCAACCGCATGATCACCCTCCTCAAAGACGCCGCCAGCAAAGGCGCGCAAGTCGTCCTCTTCCCCGAGATCGCATTCACAACCTTCTTCCCGCGCTATCTGATCCTCGACTCCGCCGAGCTCGAGTCCTGGTTCGAGCACGGCGACATCCGCACCGCTCCAAACACAAAGGCCCTCTTCGACCTTGCGCATGAACTCGGCGTCGACATCAGCGTCGGATTCGCAGAAGCTACAGAATCAGGGGACCACTACAACAGCTGTGTCTACTACCACGCCGCATCCGGGTCGATTCTCTCCAAGTATCGCAAGATTCATCTCCCAGGGGACTTCGAACCCCTCCCCGACCCAACGGCCGTCAACCAGCTCGAGAAGCGATACTTCCTCCCCGGCGACCTAGGGTTCAAGGCTTTCCGCGTCCCCGGACTCGTTGAAGTCGAGCCCGAAACCCAAGAGCAGAAACAAGGCGACCCGATCCTCGGCATGATGATCTGCAACGACCGCCGCTGGGCCGAGTCGTGGCGCGTCTACGGCCTACAGGGGGCGGAAGTCGTGCTCTGCGGATACAATACAAACGGGTACGCCCCTCAATTCTGGGGCCAGTCCGCAGGGATGGATCCCAAAGAAGCAGAGGCATTGTCGCTCTTCCACCATAAAGTCGTCATGCAATGTCACTCCTACACGAACGCAACGTTCTCGGTTAGCTCTGCGCGATGCGGGCTAGATGATGGGAAATTCCCGCTCATCGGGGGAAGTACGATAGTTGACCCCGAGGGACGGATTATCGCCGAGAGCAAGACAGTAGAGGATGAGATTGTGATTGCGGACTGTGATCTGGATATGTGCAAGGCGGGGAAGAAACGGACGTTTGATTTTGCGCGACATCGGCGCATCGAGCATTATCAGAGTCTGGCGAAGCAGACGGGGGTTATTGAGCCGCCGCTTCTGTCTGAGGGAGCCATTTTGGGTGAGGAGACGGGGAGCGTGGCGCTTCCTGTGAAGCAGGATAAGAAACTGCGTGTCTTGTTGGTGAACCCTAACTCTACCAAGTCTATGACGGACAAGTGTATTGAGATGGTTGCGCCGACACTCCCGCCAGACGTGCAGGTTGATGGATTTACATCTCCTATTCCAGCCCCGTCAGCTGTTGAAGGGGCCCTAGACGGCGTTCTCTCTGCCGCTGCTGCGGTGCGCGCTATCCTCCCCATCGCGGATCGATATGATGCTTTCCTAGTCGCATGCTACAGTGACCATCCGCTTATCAAGGCGTTGCGCGAGGAGCTCCCCTCGCCCGTTGTTGGAATCATGGAAGCTAGCCTTTTCGCTGCGCGGACACTCGGCGGACGATTCGGCGTCGTCGTCACATCTTCCCGATCAGCAGTCATGCACACAGACTCGATTCGACACTACGGGCTCGAGGGCTTCTCCGTCGGGGTACAAAGCTGCGGTCTCGGTGTTCTTGGTCTTGAACAAAAGGGGGAAGAAGTTGTTCTTGATGCGATGTGCGAGGCTGCAAAGGAGTTGGTTAAGCGTGGTGCTGACACAGTGACTCTTGGATGTGCTGGGATGACGAAGTTAAAGACCGCGGTTGAGAAGGCGGTTGGGCCGGATGTGCAGGTTATCGATGGCGTTGTTGCAGGTGTGCATCATCTTGTTGGAATTCTGAGGATGGGAGGGAGGACAGCGAAGAAGGGAATTTATGCTAGTTCGAGAGTTGGGAGGGCTGCGAGGGGGCAAGATTATGTTTAGTTTTCGATACGTTTAGGCTTCTCTGTAAATATTACATAAACTTTCTAGATATAAAATATGTTGCATGGGGTATCTTCTATTGCTTCGTCGTGTCCCCGCTTGGCCTTTGCTTGCACAGCCCCAACTTGCTTGACTGTAGGAGATTCCTGACCTCCTCTATACTCCGTACATATCTTTCCCGTCTACTTATTCCTCCCCAGGCCCTCGAAGCACCCGCCGCCGAAGTACACTTTACCTATATCAGGTATATACCATAGTTTGATAGAACCACTTTTAGTTTGAATCATCACAATACCATTACAACTTAAACAGAATATATTAAGCACACCACTATCTCACACCCCTAACCTAAACCTATAACCCAGGTCTACTCTATTGTTTCGTCTCGACAACCCCCTCCTCCAACCTATCCACGCCCTCAACCCCCTCAAGAACAGTAACCATCTTCTCATCGACCTTAAACGGCCACACCAAAAACAAAACATAATAAACCGACCCCGCAATAAGCGTACTAACCAACCAACTCAACGAATAAAGATACGTCGCCCCCTTGGGAACCCCACTCTGTCCAGTAACAGCCGCTAACCCGGGCATATTCGGCACAATCCCGCAGATGAAGGCCACGATGGCGCGGATGTTGAAGCCTGCAGTGAAGTAATGTGTTCCGTGGGCTTCGTAGAGGGAGCGGAGACGGAGGCGTCGTTGCCGACAGACCCAGTAGTCGATGATGATTATGCCGGCGATGGCGCCGAGGAAGAGGGAGTAGCCGCCTAGGAAGGCGGAGAAGGAGGCTGCTCTATTAAGTCAAACCAGTTAGATACCGTCATTCTTGAACTGGTCATGGATAGCGGTAGTGAAATGGATAGGAAGGAGGGGGGGGGAAAACTCACGAACTCTGAATATACCAGGGCATACTCAAAATACTCAACAGGGCACAAACATAGGCTCCACGACGGGTATCGATATACTTGGGAAACCACAGGGACAAATCATTCGAGAAGGAGACACTATTAGCGCTGATGTTTGTTCCGATGGCCGCGAGGGCCCAGCACGCTGCAGCGAAGAACTGCGCGGCGCGGTTATCCCAGAGGACAGCGACCTCGAGCGGGTTCCAGGTTTGTTCGCCGTAGATTACCTCTGTTGCGCTGGAGACTGTGGCTCCAAGGACGCCGCAGAGGGAGACGAGAATTACGAGGCCGACGGCTTGGGTCCAGAAGACTTCGCGGGGTTTTTTTGCGTAACGGGTGAAGTCGGGCATATCTTTTTAAGAGTGTTAGTTTGTTTGGGATGAGAGACGCGGGGGAAGCGGGGAGGGGGGGAGTTGTACTTAGGGCGAGGGTTGCTTTTGGTCCGATGGCACTGGTGACACATTGTAGGAAGACAACTGCGACGGGGGTGCCGTCGTAGATGACGCTAGGTTTAGAGAAGACTGGACCGAATCCATTGGCTGTATTCATTAGTCTCTTCTGCCCAACGTGCATTGTGTTCTGGTAGACATACCCGCTTTAACTGCCCAGGCGAAGAGAACGATACCGAAGATGGGCATGATGCATGTCTTCACGATGAAGAGGTATCGGAGCTGGGACACTCTTAGCCACAGGAGAGGCAACTGGAGGATGATGGCGAGGAAGAAGCAAAGCAGCTCGGACGAGGTGACGGGACCTCCTGCAGGGAGTTTGTTCGGGAAGTGGTTGAATGAGGGCCAGATGGCGCTGAGCATGGTTGAAACGCATTGACCAGTTTGGTAGGTTTGTGTGCCGAACCAGATGATGGCGACAATTCCACGGACTATTCAATTAGAAACGTACATTGCATATGGAAGAGGGGAGGTACCGAAGACGGCGAAGTAGCTGCCTCGCATGCCGAAGCTGGCGCGAGTGAAGACGGGGAAGTTGATACCGTAGATGGCTCCGACGTAGCTGTCCAGTTAGCCAGAGCAATGTATCGGATCGGGGCGAGGCTCACCCATCCAGCATGGCCGGGATACAGACGAGAACGTGTCCAACAATAACGGCAGCAATAGCCATCGGGGCACTCAAGCCCTTGCTGACGGAACTCGATGTTACTGTCGGAAGGTCAGTCAGGATCTCGCATGAACCGGCTGAAGAGCCTACCCTGGTACATGCTGATACTAAACGCCTCTGCAATCCAAAAGCCCGTAAGAGAAGGCCATTCCCATGTTCTCTCCGGGGATCCAAGTGGAATCGGGTCGAGATCCCTGTTGGATGCCACCCCATCTTCCGCCAAACTGGCATCTCCTTTCTTGACCTGTAGTCGCTCGCGTAAACCCATATTGTGTGATCTGTGGCTGAATTGAGCGAATGCAGGGATGGATACATGGTGTTGACTTTGTAGTTCGCGTTATCAAGTAATTTCCCCATTGATAAGACGGCCATCCGATCGGCCGACTGTTATCTTGGAAACCCTCAGACTAATAGCAGACTAATAGCAGACTAATAACAGTCTAGATAGCTCTCTGGCCGATAACTTGCTAATCAGCTACAACCGTCTCCAACGGCCTTACTCCAAACAGTCAACAAATCGAGATAGCTTCGATACCCACGACAGATAAGATATAAAACGTGGCCTTTTTCCGGCGGCCAACACGGAAAAGTGAAGTCAAACTGTGATGTCTCGCGACCGGTGGGTAAAATACAACATACAATCTCGAGTCTAGATCTTTGATTTGCCCAATTTCGCCTCCTCTGCCTTGTACAGCTTGACGAGCTGACGTACCGACAGATCCAGGAGTACGTCCTCGGAGCCTCCGGGAATCCGAGCACCTGGGACGTCTCGCAGGATGGCCTCGACGAGTTCGCCCTGTCCTTGCTTGGTGAATCCAGCACCCCCGAAGAGCAGTACCGCGCACTGCGCACACTCGTTCAACACCATGGCGCTTTTCGCCTTGGCCAACGCCGTGGTTCCACCGAGTTGACGGTCCGCTTCCTCCTTTGGCATATTGGTAAGTTGATACAGCAACTGTTCGACAAATGCCCACATCGTCTCGAGCTCGGCGCCGGCTTTCGCCAACCGATGCCGTACCACGGGCTGGTCCATCAGCGTCTTTCCGAATGCCTCGCGCTTCATACAGTACGCGAACGCGGTGGAGAGAGCAACGCGCGCTTGACGGGTAACTCCGACCGAAATAACCAGTCGCTCGTGGTTGAAGTTGTTCATCACCATCCTCATACCCTCGCCCTCCACACCAATCAGATTCTCCACGGGGACCTTGACGTCGTCCAACTCGATGTATGTCGTCCCACCGGTGATCTGACCGGAAACCTTGAGACGCTGCATAGAGACACCAGGGTGGCCCTTCAGCGGGACAAGAAGGAGCGACAGACCGGCGGCACCGGGGCCTCCAGTGCGAACAGCCATGGTCCCATATTCGGACCAGATACCATTGGTGATCCTATACAATCAGCTTCCGCGATTACATCCCCACTGAGGTTACGTACCATTTCTTGTTCCCGTTCAGGATGTAGTATTTCCCGTCCTCGGACTTTGTCGCTGTGGCTGTGATGTTCGCAACGTCGGACCCGGCATCAGGCTCGGTGATAGCAATACAACACCGCGCGCGACCAGTCAGAAGATCCGGGAGGAACTTCTCCTGCAGCTGCTTGCTGCCGTACTTGATAAGGGGTGGAATACCGAACGCGAAGCCAGCATTGAGCGAACCACCAGGACCGCTGAGACCCGACCGAGCAAGCTACATACATCTTCTTAGCCTGGCAGAGTTATCACAGATCAAGCAAAATACCTCATCAGTATAGATCCCCGTATGGATATAGTCCCACTCCTCAACCTTCACCCCCAGAATATCATGAATCCCCAACCTCTTCAACCACGCGACCGGCAACGGCGCCGGCAAATTGGGAAGGAGCATGTTATTCTTGCAGAAATCCTTGAAGACATGTTCAGGGACGGTTCCCTCTTTCTCCCACTCCATCGCATTCTTGAGTAAATGCTCGTACATGAACTCGCGACAGGCCTTTTGGAACCGGCGGTGATTGTCGCTGTAGTACGGGGAAGGGAGACCGCGCAGATACGGCGGCTCCGCGAAGGGGACAGTGGAAACTCCTGCCATTCTATTCTGGATTCGTGTGTGATATCTATTCAAGAGGGATTGTTCTGGGAGCTGAGCAGTGAATATGTAATAAATAAGAGCTTCAGGGTGCTGGTGATCCCCCCGCATTTCAGACCGAGGCGCGGTCCGAGGCTATCTGCACATGTCTGACTAATACTTGCTTGCTTTTACTCAATTAAGATATTTGTAGTACTCATTTATTCCTTGCTCGAGTTTGCACCCCTGTTCGATATATATAGCTGTTGTGGATACTCGACCGGATTTCATAGATTCAGGACTTCGATTTGCATAATGTCTCCAAGTTCAACCGGTGCACCTCTATATATAATTGCTTAACTTCCCGGTACTTCGGAGATAATCTCAACTACTTGATGAAATAAAGTAGTCTGTCCGGGGATACCATATAATCAGAGGGTCAATTTTCCAGGGAGCAAGCATGGAAACAGCTAGATAGATCATGCAAATACAGAGTATGATTCACGTCCCCAGAACGAAGAAATTAGTGAAGCTGATATGCCCACCAGAGATGGTCTGCCTAGTTTTAGGCTCAGGTCACTGACATATGAGCTTATATTCAAGTACTTATCTGGTCACCGTCACTGGCTACCACCAAGAATTCTCCACTGAATACCTAGCGTACATTGTACTCGTGGCCGTGCACTCGTGGAGTGTTTGAAGTAACTATATCTACTAGAAGTTGAATACTGTGATACTGGCGTCTTCAGGCCTTGATTAGCCAAGCAGCAGATCCGAAATCTATTAATATTAATAAGGTTGGGTATAGTATCAAGAAAAGGTATACAACGAAATGTACAAGTGAGTGGATATATATATATACAAAAGAAAAACCGCCTTCACCCTACCTCGCCCCCTCTCTACTACTACTCCCCTCCCGACTCCCCTCCGAACTCGCCTCCCGACTCTCCGTCTCAACAACCGTAGTAATCGTCTTCACAATCCCCTGTCCCTGTCCATGCTCATGCCCTCGGAGTCCCCCACGCCCCCCCTCCAAATCCCGATACCCACCAGAAACATGCGATTTCATTTCATGAGTCTCCGGATCATAGTTATCGTAGTTCTCACGGACCGCAGATTTCTTCGCGATCGTTGAGTTGCGGTAAGTCTGGGACAGAGGCGCGCGGTTGCTTCCTGTTTGGTGCTGGCTGGTGGAGGAGTCGTCGACGCGGTTCATGCTCCGTCGGACGACTTTGGAGATCAGTTGCGCCATTTTGAGCTCCAAGTAGAGTTTTACGGTGTATGTTACTGGGGCGAATTGGACGTAGCTGGATTATGTTAATCGGGGGAGTTCAATTATTCGGGCAGGAGGAGGAGAAGGAGAGAGGGACGTACGCATATTGGTTGGGGAGACTTAGAAGGCCGAGGAGTAAAGCGTCCATAGTGGTTGAGATAGCGACGAAGCCGATGTTGAATTTGTAGAGGGTCCAGTATTTGTTGAGACCGTCAGCGATGAGACGGTAGCGGACGAGGTAGAGGAAGTAGAGGTTGAGGCCGAGGTCGACGATGAGGAAGAAGCTCTTTTCGACGTTTTCGAAGATGAAATTGAGGTGCCTTTGGAAGTACGATGCGCCTTCAAGGTGACCCGGGATCCAGATACAGGCGACGGCGATGTTGATGACGCCGATACCAGCGAAGAGAATCCAGCGTAGTCGGAGGGACTTGCGCCTGCTCATCATGATGAGGGCGATTCGGTTGGCAATGATCTGGGAGAGGAGTTGGGTTTGGATGGCCCATAGGATTACTGTGATGACATAGTACGCCAGGCTGGGAAGGTGAGCTTGCTGGACTATTAAAGGGCACCTTGGAAGAGGAAAACTGACGTTGGTTTGATGACTCCGTCCAGTTGTAGACGGGTGGTAGTAGCGAAGATGAGGTTGACGGCGGACTCAATCCAGATCATGGAAAGGTAGATCTGAACGAAATTGTGCGTTCGTTTGTAGATTTGGATTGTCTGGCGTACCACGCCCTCCATCGTAAAGATGAAGAACCCCAGGAAGAGGCCGAAGAAGAAGACGGAGACGTCCATGTTGACTGACCCTGCTCAACCAGTTGCACGACTGTATAATGACTTGGTGTACCAAAACTGGAGGCAACAAGCAGCTGGACGCGGCCTCTTCCCGATGGTGGTTCTTAGGGATTATACTTATGAAAAGTCGGGAACAAGATAATTGTCAGAGTAAGACGCCATATTCCAAGATATATGTCAGAATACAAAGTTTGAGTCGTACAAACAATCGAAAAGGGGCATCGCCCGAGAATTAGGGTTTCGAGCAAGTTCCTTGAATTTCACCCGGTTCTGGACTGTCATTATTGGAAATCGCAGGCCAGATCTGAGGCGATCGTGCAACAGGATCGAAGATTTTGCCGGACAAACTTCGGTAGTGCTGAATGTTGAGACTTGGTCCGTCTCGACTCTCAACTTCGATCCTGATTCCTGGTGGAGTGCAAACGCGGGGAGAGTTCGACTTGCTGCCACTAGAGCTTGATCTTCGCCAGCTGTGCATTTCCGAAGGCGAAGGAACATGTTTTTCACCCAACCAGAGAGGCTGGATAGTTGGATGGTGACATGGTGACATGGTGACAGCCCCCCAAGCATGCTGAGGCTTGCATCACAACAGGCAAGTTTCGATCGATCACGATATTCTAACGCCACTCGACAAACAAGACACCTGCAAAGCAATAATGAGAGGCTTGAAAGTTGGACATGGCAGAAAAATCCGACATTGGCGCAGATTTAGGACCAGAGCTCCCTTTACGAGATCGGGATAAGATCAACGCAGGATCCGAGAAATGGGCATCGGTCAATTGGCACACGTTCTGACTGGTAGGTTCACTGACTATTCATTGACTTAAACTTAGCCTTTTCATGACTAAGTTCGAACAGACTTGTGGTCGGAGAATATGCCCTGTCAGCGCTGTATTTCTAATTCTTGACTATTATTGCTACTAGTGTCGACTTTGCTGGACTGTTTCCCAGTTTGCGGTGCCCTAGCAGCAGATTTTGACAGGACGTTATCAGGCCGAGGAGTCGCTGATAGGTCTCATATTTGGGGTCTCATAAATCAGTTATCCTACTTTAAATCCTGGCGAAGATCCCACGAGGACTGGATTTGACATATCTACAGCACGATGCTCTCAACCCGCGATATTGAGATATCCCTTCAAGTTCTCAGTGCACACGACAAAGTTGGAGTCGATACTCCCAGCAGAATTCCTATCCAAACTTCAATAGACTCCCAACTTATCCAGTCGATCGTCATTACGGGGGGCATCCCGGAAGCGGTCCATCCAGCTCGGGGGCCAAAAAATATGTGAACCTGGAACCATTTCACCAAACAGGTTCTCGACTCTCGACAAGACATCGACAATCTCCTCCGTATACGGAGTACGGATTGCGGACTAAGCCACGGCTTCGGATAGTTGCTTTGCCACTAACCCTGACAAGTAAAGAACGGAATCCAGACCGAGCTGTCGTCCGTTCTTCGCCAGTAATGTTCTAGAAGCGGAGATGTTTTCCGAGGAAGCTACTCTGTATACCGGTCCACTGGGGATGATCCAAGCGAATATCACACCTTCTCCGCCCCTGTCAATTTGCGTCGTCAGGCCTCTCACCAAGGAATCCTTCGTCGAAGGATCTCCAGTGGATTTCACATGCAAACTTTGAATCATGACTACTAACTAGAAATGGCAACGCTGGTGAGTATCGACACGATCTTACTGATTGATTGCCAGGAGAGAGAGGGGGAGAGAGAGACCTGGCGACAGACATACTCAACAGGGCCCCTCCCTGACCGAATAGCTAGCTAGCTCAAGCGATTGCTGTGCGATATTGTCGGATAACTTCTAATAATGACCATATGATCTTCGTTTACCCTTCTTTAGTTCTGTTCATGGACACCTCCTCTTCTCCGCGAACATCAGCAAATCCTTTGCTCTCCGACCGATAGCCATGCCATATAAACTTTATTTAACAATGGGATCGTCGTCAAAAAGACACTTCACTAGCTCACTTACAAGGTTAAACAGCTAGACCGCAACGTTCCCACCAATTCGCTGCGTCTCTCAATGTGTCTATCGATCTCCATCCGCAACATGCTCTCCGCAGTCAAATGTAGCAATGATAGTGGTGGTCGTCCCGGTATAGGCCCTACTCTGGCACGAGGATCAAGGCAACCGGCAATCTCCTTGAGGTTGTTGTCTCCACGTAGTCCCTCCTTTGCCGGATATTGAACAGGGGGTTCCTGCTGCGAGGTGGCAGGCGAAAGATCGATCCCGGAATCAGGATCCTTGCTGGGTTGAGTAACTTAGTGCGCGCAGAATCAGATGTTACCATGGCCGGCAACTGTGTTTATAATGTGAGCCGTTACCCTGGATTTCCAGCACCCATTAAGTTCTGAATTACTGTGGCAACGACAAGGAAGAGTATCGTGGCAAGTACTAGATGGCAAGACATTTCTAGAGAATTCATATGTAATACCGCGTGATTATTGAAAACTGGACTCGAGATTTTTATCTAGAACTAAACCATCACTCCGATTGCTGTGGTAAAGTCCGAACCCTCGATGCTTTGCCGTCGAAGGTAGGTTGCCATCGTTATCGTCATCAGAGCGGTTTATGGTCGTACATGCTTACCCCCTGGCCGAAGGCAATCTATTTCGTCGGAGCAGGGCAAGCAGTCCGGGAGGTGGTAGAGGTAGGAGGGGCCGTGCTCGTCGGAGGGGTCGTGCTGGTCGGAGGAGGCGTGCTCGTCGGAGGAGCAGTAGTAGTAGAGCCCGAGTCACAAGACCCCTGGTAAGCATCAATACCAGCCTGAATAGCAGCGGCGATAGTATCGGCCAACTCCTGCGAGATATCTGCTAGCGCAGCGGGGACCTTCGACACAATCGCGGTAGCGAGAGCAGTAGCAGCATCGAACTGGGCCTCGAGGGATTCAAGCGTGGAGCATCCGAAGCCAAGGTCGACAATTGCCTGCTGGGCACCGATCAAGCTCTGCACTGTGGCGTCGGTGTCGTCGGCGAGGGCTTGGGTTGGTGTTACGAGGCCGAGGGCATCGATTTGGTTGAGGGCGGGCTGGGCGTTGACGGTGGCGACGCCGTCTGTGATTGTTTGGACGAGGGTGTCGGATTGGGAGAGGACAGACTCGGGGTCGAGAGGGGATGCGGTGATGGCGGTTTCAAGGGCGTTCACCTGGCTGTTGATGTCGCTGAGGACGCCTTGGATGGTGGCGATGTCGCGGTGGACATGGGCCGGGCTGGCGAGGACCCCGGGGGCGAGGAGGGAGATTGCGGAAATGGCAGTGTAGAACTTCATTTTGGAGGCGAGTGGATGTCAATTGGAGATTGATGAGGTTTGAATAGCAGCGATACAACCGCTCATTATATACTCACAATGACCTTGAAGGCACATGGCCCTCGGTAATGACAAGATAGAGCCCAAGCGATGGCCAAATTATCTTGATCCCAGAATGTCTCAGGTACCCAAACCATCTTTTGGCCAATTCCTGCAATTCATTGGTTAGATCTCTAAGCTAAGATGAAGGGTCTGGGACCTTGAACTGCTATGCTAGCATCCAGTTCTTCGAATTGCACTCGGAGGTAGGTACCAGCCATTGGGGGCACCGACAACAGCAGGTACAGAGTAAGCTAGCGCTCGCAATGTTGTATGCGTTGGGTAAGTGTGGTTCATCCTGGGTTGGAAGTTGGCACTCGACATCGACCCCGTGTTTATAAGGCTCTAGCTTGATAAATCTAGAACGTAGCGACTGAGAGGCATCAAAATAAGCCCGTGGCCAGCCACCGTACATATTAGATTGTATATTATGCGGGGTCAGACCGCGGCACATGTGCCAGATATCTTGTAATTAAAGGCTTCTCTCAGAAAGAAGACCAATTGGAACACCCACGGATGCTCAATGCGTTCTGTCGGGGTCATCTGAAATTCCAGCCCAAATGAACTGGATCTTAGACCCCTATTCTCTCCAACTTGAGGTCTTGGGTTATGGTGGGCCCAATGGGCGATCAAGAATCTGGGGAAATGAGACGATCACGGATATTGCCGACCGAGGTGTGTGCTCGATGTTTCTGGTCTTTTAGATTCCCCTCGTTTCTATCAACCAGGATTGGAATTATTGATTATTTGTGCTTCCGTTCGGATATGCTTAGAGGAAGACCATTCTGCCGCAGTGAGGTCTGATCTTAGAGAACTGTATAGCCATAGCCAGCTGTCTTCCGCGTATTGTCGCAGACTGAGCAGCTGTGTGCTCAGTATAAGCTCTTCTAAATTCCTGGCGGCACTGCGTAGACACCGGAAGAATCATGATGTTTGTAATTAAAGTCAGTTTATGTGACTAAACATCTAACGGACGCTGTTGCTAACTCTTTTAACCATCCATACCCAGCTCAATATAAGTCAACGCCATAAATCCTTTGAAAAAGCGACCTGCAGTCTCACAACACGCGCAACGCCATCCATATCTAGCCATGGCACCTGAGGGAGCAGATATGCCTAGCAGTAAAGACGATTAAATCCTACCTGTGGCGTGGGAATGGCTGATAACCGCCTGATAGCCCTGACGGCTGTCGGACTCAGCAGTGGTGGTCCCTCTTTTCTATCTTCATTATCCGCCTCTCGTCCCCAGGCAAGTCTCTACAAGATCGCACCATATTAGCGTTCCGTACCAAATAAAGCAAAAGGGGAAAAAAAAAATGGATAAAACTCACAAACCCCCTCTCCCACCCCCTCAACACTTCACTCAAATCCCTCCCCTCCCCCTCCCCCTTCCCAAGAATCTGCTCAAACAAATTCCACCCATCCCCCTCATTCACCGCACACATCTTCAAAAGCACATAATACTCATACTGATCCAACCCCGCTGGCCGCCCCTCGGGCCAATACCCCGCAGAACCAGCTTTATACAATAGATCATGGACACTGGGATCCAGGCGGTAGAGATTCTCATCATAGACCCCGTCACGCTTATCGAGTGCGATTGCGCGCGTGTATTTCCATTCCAGGATTAGGCGCTCTACGCCGCAGGGGACGAGGTAGGAGCCGTCGAGGACAGAGGAGGGTTTCAGGCCGCGATGTTTGAATGTGTGGCGGGTTAGGGGGTGGATGAGGTTTAGGTAGGTGGGGTTTGTGAAGTCGGCGAGGGTGGAGAAGCAAGGGATGTGGTAGTAGTCTTTTGAGCATTTTAGTATTATTATTATTTACCGTGGTGTGAATGCTCTTCATGAAGATATGTTGTTGGGGGTAAAGAAGGTAGGGAGGTAGGTACCTGATGATGACCGAAACCAGGTATCCCCTCCCATCCCTGGATTCAGGGCGAAGCGTAGATCGCCGTGTTGGATTCCCTGCGTACACCCGGGGAGGCTACATGTGACGCCCTTTGTATCGGGAACTCGTTCGATGAAGAATAGCGGTTGGATTTGTGGGGTTTCGCAGGGGGGTTCGTTGGGGTTGGAGAGGCCGAGATGGCGTCGAAGACGGGCTCTTTCGTTGTCGAGGGGGTCTTCTTCTTCGATAATCTCGACAACATCCACTGAGATTGATTTTTGAGGTTTTAGGGAGAAGGAGATTGGTGTTTGTGGTGGTGAGGCGGGGTATGCTATACTTGGTGCCATTTTGGATTATCGTGAATTGTAGACTCTCAAGCACAGGCAGATTATGTAGAAATGATTTGATCAGATGTTGAAACGATAATTGAAATGACTGCAGCGACACCCCTATAAGAACATTAAGGCCTCCTAAAGTCCCCATCTCTGTTCCGACATTGCATCGTGAACTCGTTAATCCGACCCATTTGTAAAGGCAGTTCCTGTTGAATCCACCAATAACGCTGCTCTCTGTTAGATGCGAAACATGCTAGACCAGATGCAGTTAACTTTCCTGCCCGATACTCCTGACTAGAGGGCAGAAACGGAGACTGCGCGATATTTTGACGCCCTTTGATTTGTGTTCGATTCAGGGCACACCGTTTTTTATTGACGCAATGAGGACCGAGCGCGAGTCGAGAGAGTCTCGTCTCGCCTCTGAAGAATGCACGGCTGGACGCTGGCCACAAGTTCCTCGCCGACTCAAGGACATCTCACTGCCATACATAATAAAAGGCATCCTTGTCACATTTTGTCGACTATACGTAATCAAATTACTGTATTTTATTTAACTTGATTTCTTGGCAACCCATGGGTTAATCCACTGGATTGTGGGTAGTAAATTAGAACCCACGACCCAGTGGGTAATTAAAGTCACTGACCCGACCCGGTTCTTGGCGGGTTGGGGCGGGTTGGGGCGGGTTTCATGGGTTGGGTTTAACAAGTCTACTAATGACAATATAATTGGCATTGCTTTCTCGCGCGACAACCGTCACTTCGGGCCCAATGCATGCCCCCAGCCTGGTAAATCTGCAATTGAACAGTCCATACTACCACCATCCACAGTACTCTGCTCCTTCAACATCTTCGTGTTTGCGCAGCCTGTCCGACAGCGAGAACAGACTCCTATCGCGGGATACACTATTGGATCGCGGAAGTGTCTGCAATGGTAGGTCCGCGAACGCGTGCCACCGCAATGTTGGCATCGTAACCAGCCAGACAGTGCAGCGGACGAGACCGCGACATTAGCACCTCGGCAGCGCCGGGATTGGGCCAAGCCAACCCTGGAATCAGGAACCCGTGGCACGTATGTGACGCGTTGGTGGTTGATAGGTCCATCTTGGTCCGGGACACTAGGCACGTCAGGATGGCTGTCAGTGAGTGCTCTGAACTCTGTTCCAGGAAGCGGGAATACCTTGAGGCCAGGGAAGTGTGCACTCCAAGCTTGCACAAGACCCACAACAAAATTCTGTCTCACCAGTTCATATTGTGATTGCGGTGCAAGAGTAGAGACAACTAACAGTCCAGACTGTTGACTGGACATTATTTTATGCCAGAAGATCAAGATAGTGGCTACCCATGTCTGAGTGCAAATGGTCATCCTTGTTCGGGCAAACACTTCGCGCGGACAACTGCCTGGTGTGGCCATCTGTTGTGCCAGCGTGTGGCACGCAGCACCCGAGCACCAGAGTTCAGGGCATTTATAATGACCTTCAGCAGATGTCAAAATCGTGTTGGATATTAATGTTTCTCACAGGGCCTGGAAAGCACAGGGTTACCAGAGGTGAACCCCGCCCCATCTGATCACTAGCCTTACAGTTGGCCGTCTCTCGTGTAGCTGCGGTCGATTCAGAGTGTCAGTCACTGATCCAGGAAGCAATTACAGCCGGGGGTGGGTGGAAAACAGCTAGCCAGGGCAATATTGAAACGTGTTTGAAGTTGAAGGAGCTCTGGTCAGGCGCGGGCCACTGCTGTTAGGCCCCTTCCTGGCCAGTGGCTCTGGAAAGTCTACTCTACCAAATGCTTTGGCAGGACGTACTTGCGCTTCGAGCCTTGTGCCATCTGGGTCTGTCAGTTTTGCAGGCTCAACCACGCATGGGAGGACGAGCGCGTACCTGATGCAAGAGGATGTACACACCCCGACTCTGACAGTTCGCGAGACATTGAGATACGCAGCAGCTTTACGGCTGCCGATCTCTATGAACAGGCGCCAGCGCTATACAATCGTGGAAAGTGTCATCGCATCGCTTGATCTTGCAAAGTGCGCTGATACGTGTATCGGAGATAGCACCCATGGGAGCGGTGGCAGTGGCGGCGAGCGAAGACGATTGAGTGTGGCGATTCAAATGCTGTCGGATCCTGCAATTTTATTCTGCGACGAGCCGACAACTGGTATGCAATCTCACTTCCTAGTGTACCTAAAGGTCATCCCGACTCTCGCTGACTGGTCACAGGCTTGGATGCGACAACTGCTGTACATCTTATGCAAATGCTGAAGAGCCTAGTGTCCCAAGGAGCTACAGTCGTGGCTTCCTTGCACTCTCCGCGCTCGGAGATCTGGCATCTTTTGGATCGTGTGATCTTGATGGCTGATGGGTCTGTTCTCTACGACGGACCATGCCAGGACTCTATCCACTATTTCTCCCAGCAGGGACACTACTTGAGGGCTTTCGCCAATCCAGCAGAGTTTCTAATTGACCTGGCAGCCGTTGATCGTCGTTCCAGGGAGGTTGAAACCATATCTCGAGCCCGAGTCACGGCCTTGAAAACCTCCTGGGCTGCCCGACGCGAGAAAAAAAGTGGCTCCACTAGCGTGACGCTCTATCCTTCACGAGCATTTCACGGCATCCTCCGGCAAAGAAAACTTGGCTTCTGGCGACAAGTTAGTTTTCTCGTTGCGCGGTCTTCAATATCAACCATGCGAGATCCATTGGGGCCCCTAGGAGCATTTCTCTCAGCTGTGTTCCTGGCCCTCGCAAACGGATGGATCTTTTTTCAATTGGATGGCAGTTTAGTCGGAATCCATTCCCGGTTGGGGAGTCTGTACATCGTGGTCGCACTCAACGGCTACCTTTCTCTCCTGACCGAGATCTATAGCATGTCCTCGGAGATTGATGTTTTTGACAAAGAGAGAGACGATGGCGTTGTTTCTCCCCTTCCATATCTGCTGAGCAGAAGGGTGCTTCATCTTTTCCTGGTCGATATCCCGGCCCCACTCCTCTTTTCCATTATATACTATTTTATGGTTGGATATCGTAAGGAAACGGGCCAGATCTTGATATTCGCCATGATGTCCATCCTCACGCAGGTGACAGCCACGTCATCAGCAATAGTGTTTGTCTCTTTAATGAGGAGCTTCGCAGCAGCGTCTACAGTCGGCAACTTGCTCTTCACCTTGCAGTCGTTCGCTGCAGGTTACCTCATTCAGGTACCCCAGATGCCTGTCTATGTCAGCTGGCTACGCTGGGTAACCTACTCATTCTACCTGTTCGGTGCCTTGTGCGCCAACGAGTTCATGGGCCGCGGACAAGAACAATATGGCCAGCTTTATGATTGCCCAGTGCCAGGCTCTGGGGATTCAATACAGGAACAGTGCAAACAGTATACAGGAGAGTTTATCATGAAAATCTTGGGTTTCCCCCAGGATTGGAATTTGCGGCCAATGCTGGCGGCCTTGGGCTTTATCTTGATCTCACTCGTTGCTTCTGCCGGATTTCTGCATTTCAGATGCCCCAGTCGGACCCCGTCTAAGCCCCCAACTCATCCCAGCAGTATTGATGCTGACCGCGAGAACCCCCACAGCCAAGTCGCAGCTTCCTTGGGACACCCTCCGCGGGTGGATATTCAACTCGAGAATTACTCCGTCAAACTCTGCCCACGCCGTCTTCGCCGTCCAGCTACTCGGATTACGCTTTTGCATTTATTGACCATCACTTTACTTTCCGGCAAACTTAACGTGGTTATGGGACCCTCTGGAAGCGGTAAATCGACTTTGTTAGAGTCCATGAGCGGAAGACTACATGGATCGTTCAGCAGCCGATTTGAGATCTCAGGATTGATACGTTATAACGGAGCGATTCCTTTGGATCGCGCTGGGCCACCAGCCATTTCTTCCATGTCCCAGTTTGGCGGTTCACTGAGCCCCATCTTGACGGTTCGCGAAACATTCCAATTCGCCTCTAGACTGCGGCTATCTAGGTGGATGACTGACGCCGAGGCAGAAGGAAGATGTAACAGTGCGATGGAAAAGACCGGCCTTGAAAGCTGTGCCGATAGTCTTGTCGGTTCCATCAGCGGCGGCCAAAGACGGCGACTGTTCATAGGGCTGCAACTTCTTACCGATTCGCCAATTCTATTTCTTGATGAGCCTACGTCTGGCTTGGATGGCTTCACCGCGCTTGCCATTATAGCCCTACTACAGGCCTTGGCTACAGGAGGAAGAACAGTCGTCCTGACGATTCACCAACCTCGCTCTGATATGATGCAATACTTTTCAACTATTACACTGCTGACTCACGGGGGAAATCTGGTTTACTCCGGAAGCGGCCATGAGATACTTGGGTATTTTGAGAGTCTAGGGCACCATTGCCCGCAGCAGACGAGCCCTACCGACTATTTACTAGATCTGATCACGGTCGATACCCGCAGAAATTGGCTAAGGGAGTCTACGCAATTTGAGGTTGACAATCTTATTCAGAAGTGGCGAGAGGGTATAACCGCAGCTACCGCGTCTGAAAGGTTCACACGTCCCACGGAGATCCAGCATCGGCCGTCTGATCCAAGATTTTTTCCTCCCGCGCGTAAGCCCAATTTCCCATTGGCACTACGAATCTACATCAAGCGGTCCATACTCATGTTTCGACGTTACCCAGACTGGACTGTGTGTCGTCTAGTCCAGGTAGTAGGAGCCGCCTTACTTATGGTCTTATTCTATGCGCTCCTCCGAACCGACTATGAAGCTATACAAACAAGATTGGGATTCATACAGCAATTCTCCAATCTTCTCTTTGCAGGTTAGTGGCCTTGCCTATTTGCTCCCTTTCGAAGCGCGTTAGACACAACAAATTAACAAATAACAACTATCAGGACTGCTTCAATGTATCGCGATATTCCCGACCCAACGCGACCTATTCTCCAACGAAATGTCGGACAATTGTGCCTCAGTGACAGCCTTTCTCATTCACCATTTTAGACCTCCCCTTTGAGATCATCACCGCCACAGTCTTCGGATCCCTCACCTCGTTCGCCGCAGGACTCGGGAGAACCATCCCAATGTTCCTCACGTGCATTGCCAGCGCGATCTGCCTCACAAACTGCGGCGAGTCGATGGGCATCATATTCTGCAGCCTGTTCAAAACGCACACAGGCTTCGCACTCAGCCTGTGCTCCGTGCTGATCGCGACCTCTCTGCATCTAGGCGGCATCATGAACGCCCAAATGACATCACCCGTCTTACAAGCCATCAGCTACCTCTCCCCTTTCAAGTACGCCGTCGGGACCCTCGCTCCACACGCCTTTGGCGGCACTCACGGCCAGATGTCATTCACGTGTTCCGAGGGAGATGTTTGTCCGATGGCGACGGGTGCCCAGGTCCTCGCGTTGTATAGCCTGGACAAGAACGCGGACGCGGAGCTCGGGGGCCTCCTGGTCTGTACACTTGTGTATCGGCTTATAGCCTATGCGACCCTGAAGCTGGCCCTCGATCGTCCGGACCTCCGACAGATAGTAGAGATGGGCCGGCGCTGGAAATTGTTCCCGGGTAGTACAGACGGAGTAAGGGGTAAAGAGTGATGGATGTGGTGGCCCGGATTCGTAGTAGAGCTGTTGGTGCTGGACAAGCTAAGGCAGATCTACATCTTGCACTTTGCTTCCAATCCAATACTTGGCGCGCAGGCAGCGTCTTGCAGATATTATCACAGCCGCACACACGCCTGGATTCGTGATATTTACCCCCATCAGCTTCCCACGTTTGCTCCGCTTGCTTTTTATGTCCACTTGGTAGCCCGAGGTATAATACATGCATCACATCTTTCGCCATCGCTGAATTCTCTTTCAGAGCCGCAGCGCTCTGTCATTTATAAGGCTACGTACTACGTGAATATATCCCTAGACAGCCCAAGAAACCGATAGTGAGGTTTCCCAAAGCCTGGCCAGCAGGAGACTTCCCTGGTTCTGAGCCGCTGCAGTAAATCTGTTGGCAAAACATCACTAGAACACAACGAGCGCGTTTTATGCTTATATTGCCTTTAGCGTTTTTATATTAGAGGGGATGTATACTATTTACTAATCTTGACCTATCTATGGTAACCGAGATATCCCCGTGTGTGTTCCTCCTATTGTTGGAATGAAATAACACCTTGATACGGCCTTAAGCATGCCTAGTCCCGCCCCATAAATTCAGGCGTTCTTGTGTGTGGTGATTCCAGCTTTGACACCGATTCCATGAAACTCACGGTCCCAGAGCGCCGTTTGCCCACAAGGTCGGAGAGGTGGCCAGTAACCTAATTTACGAGTTCACACAACAAGTCCTTAGTGGTATAGCTCATGTGCCCGGTACTTCACAGTTGCCCACTTATCAGGGCTTCGCATGAATCCGCTTACTCGGAGGCAATATGGCAACACACAGAGCGAGACGTCTGGGGGGCTGGAAAGGTCATCATCTGCACTAATACCATCTCTATGCGGCCCACAAACTACAAGAAAGGAAATGGCAAGAATCGACGCGGGTTTAGTTGCTTTCTCAAATGTAAGATTTTTTTTACTATCAAGCCCAGTGGTCTAATGTAATGAATCAACAACAGGGGGCATGAAAAGAACCACGCAGAAGAGCCTTGGTGATATACAAGGACTGTGAGAGGCACAAAGCAGGCTTATAAAATAACGGAAACAATCAAAGTTTCGTCGATGCGGGTGGGGGTGCTACTCCATTTCCCTCAGACGACTCCCTGTGTCCAGTGCCCGTGATTTCCCAACCCCTTCCTCTGTATCGTGCAGGCCAAATGCCGCTTCGCCCGGGCGCCAGAATCCCGTTTGGATCGAGACAGTCCTTCAGCTTCTCGTTGAATTTCATGAGTGCATTGTCGTTCCACGAGTAAGTTGCCGCGACCTGGTCGCTCAGCAGTAAATGCGTACGATACTCACCATATCCCTTTTCCGCGGCTTCCTGGATAAGTGACCTCATCACCTCCAGAGCAGTGGAGCGCTGCCTGGGATCGTCGCGATCATACACACACTCGACAATCAGATGCAGCTCGCGAAGCCCGACAACAAAGTCGAGGAAAAAGTCCAGCCCAGATGAAGTCCAGTGCTTTTTCGCCATGTGCCACAACCGCAGCGCGTCTGCGCCGCGGGTCGGCGCCACGGGACTAAACGCAATATGTCCACCATTCGGCCACCAGTTGACCCACGCAAGTTCTTCCAGGTCCGGCTCTCCACTTGCGATTTTGTCGCGGGACCAGAAGTAGTCGCTGGGTGGTAGGGTGGTCGGGTCGATGCGTCGGGCACCAGGCACCTTCATGAATTCGCGGTGGATAATGTCGAGCTTCAGTTGGCGTATCTCCTTGGGGCCGTAGCATGTGCCGAAATATAACCAGGTGCATTCGCCATAGGGATGGTCTCTCAGGTACTCGGACATCTTCTCAGTCGGGAACGGTCCTTTTCCTTGGTAAAAAGCCGTTCGTGGTTTCCCAGACAGTGCGAGCACTTGCAAAGCATGGCGTATGTTTGCCGCATTGTCTAGGACCATCGCAATTCGCAGAGGCCGTACTATCTCCACGAGCTGTTCCAAATCGCCCTCTTCCTTGAAAGCGTACAGCTGGAGAAGAATGGTTAATACGCAACCACCAAAGGGAATCAATTCTTGGGCAACGCACGAAGCTCTCATGACCACCCGGATCCGGCATCAGGCCAAAACCCATCTTGGTGACAATGCCGTAGTTTGATTGCGAGAATATACCACTGGGAAATTGTATCAGAAAGCCTATTCAACAGCAGTCTCGGGGCCGAACGTACTCAATAAAGGGACCAAAGCCATAGGAAAATACCTGCCAGGTATTGTTTCCCGGCAAGGCACCCATACCAGTCCGAACCACCTCGCCGGTCGGTGTGACCACTTCAAGGCCAGAGTGCGTGGCCCAGTGATCTCCATACGGCGTATACCCAACGCCATGGTCAAGCGCATTTCCCAGCACCGAACCACCTCCTAGGTCAGGGACATCGATCCAGAGGTGCTTGTAGCCGCGTCTTTGCACCTCCTCATAGAGTGCGTAGTAGGAAACGCCCGGTTCGACCAAGCAGGTACAATCGTCTGGATTGATGTCGAGGATCCGATTCATGCGTTTTCCAAGGTCAATCACGACGGCGCCCCGAACCCGGGGTGCGGCTCCGCCATAGCCAACTGTGAAACTGCTAGTTAGACAGTGGTTTCTTAGAGGACTTTGGTGTGCACGTACAATTTCGTCCCATCGAAATGGGGTGTAGCGGGATCAGATATTTGTTCGCCCAATGAACAATTTTCTGTACCTCTTCCGTACTCCCCGGATAGACAACGGCAGAAGCAACTAGTTCTTCTTCGTCTGTAACGGCCATCCCATCATGAGTATTCGGAGCTGATGCAAGAGTCGCTGGTTAGAGGATAGTCGTTGTATTTACAGTACGATCACTCACGTTCCATATACCTATTTGAAAGATTAGTCTTCCCTTCATCATGGATATCGTGGACCAGGGGTATTTCTCACCAGCCATCATTAAGAGGTTTATCATTAACCTCGACATTCTCACTCCCTAGTTCCTTTGTGAGTTCGTCGATAGCCAGAAAAAACCGCGATCGCTCGATCCCTTGTGGAATCACGGGCAAGCGTTGTCTCGGCCGGAGTGGCTTCGTTGCAATGTCTTCAATGAGAGCTTTTGCGCGACGCGCCTTGTGCAAAAGGCGCGCTGGCACGCCATTGTGTTTTTGCTCGAGCGTGGGAATAGGAGGACTTTCATCAGCGGGCATGATTGCGGTTGTTTGAGCGCAAAGGATGCTGAAAGATATGTGGCAGGTTATGCCTTTTATATTCAAGGCTAGTGTGAAATGAAGATTAAATGCTCGAGACTCATACCCATTCCTTCGGCCCGCCCATTTAGAATAGTCATGTGCATAATCCACAAAACTTCCCCATGCAGGTGGTAGGGTTGCTGATACTGTTCGGGGACAAAGGTGGGGGAAGAGCTGGTTCACGGTGGGGTGTCCAGGAGGACCAGCGCACCCCACATGCACAAAGTAATTTTACCTCACTGGTCTCCTGAAGCATTCAGCGCTAGAGACGTGCCTTCAAACGGTTTCTACTTCCAGCATTGTACGGCACTTATCACAATGTCCCACCCAGTTGCCGTCATCACTGGTGCCTCATCGGGCATGGGGCTCGCCGTGACGAAACATCTAGTCGTAAAGGGATGGCGAGTCGCCATGGCCGATATCGATGGAGATTCTGGACAAAAGATTGCCGCTGAGCTTGGAGACCAAGTGTTATTCTGCCTCACAGATGTCACTTCATACGCTCAACAAGCATCTTTATTCGACAGGGCCTTCTCTTGGGGAGGCGGCAGGCTCGACCTTTTTGCCGCGAACGCTGGGATTGCCGACACACAATTCCTCCACGAAAACGACTACCATCACGACGAGAAAGGCCTGCCGCTGCCGTTGAATCTTAAGGCCCTCGATGTGAACCTCACGGCCGTCATACAGGGTGTATGGCTCTTCAAGCACTACGCCCGCCGAAATAAAGTCGCAGGCGGCAAGGTCGTTATCACATCGTCTTCGGCAGGGCTATATCCCATGGAAACGAACCCCATATACACAGCCTCAAAGCATGCCCTTGTCGGACTTACTAGAGCCCTCGGGCCGGTGCTGCAACGACAAAGTATCCAAGTGAACGCCATTTGTCCCGCATTTGTGCCGACAGCTCTGTGTCCAAAAGAGATGCTGGATCGTTTCCCAAAGGAACATGTCACTCCAATGTCGACGGTTATCAAAGCCTACGATACCTTCCTTCAAGATGATAGCATTTGTGGTCAGACTGTGGAATTGAGTCTCGATAAGCTGTATTTTCGCACCAAGCCCGATTACCCCAATGAGAGTCAACGTTGGTTGGGTGAAGAATCGGCCAGCTTCTGGGAGGAGGCTTATAAGGCACCGGTATCATGATGTCATCGTAGGGGTATGGATATAGCCAACTTCTATTATTTCATGCAATGAGACCAAACTGTGTTGCACACACTTATGTAATAATCCTGTTGGCGCTTATATTATGTGGCTATTTAGTGTTGAGTTATTCAGCCTTCACCTCGACGGCCTTTCCCAATTGCCAATCCAACTCAATTCAGACCGATGAGGCAGCACATGAATCTATCTACCTATAACGGAATACTTCTAAATTGAACAGGGGCCGATGGAGAAGAAGAAAGAAAGCTTGGTGGGGAATGCGCAAGAGCTGTATCCATGCGACATCGCAGAGCAGTGGCAATTATCGGTTTCGTGGACTGTACATTCCTTAACGAACCCGCTGTCCTAATTTCACAGACCAGATGCGTTCCTCAGCGAGTATTAGCAACTTATCCCCATACAGAGCAAAGTTCGAAATTTCACTATCCCGACTGTTGAGAAGGACCTTATCATTAAAGACCCCAAGGATCTTGCCCCCTGAATCACGAACCACGACCCCCTCGCCCTCGGCACTCCACACACGCCCAGCGTCATCCACCTTGATCCCGTCAGGGATTCTTGACCTCGAAAAGCTGAACAGCCTTTTGTTAATTGGGACCAAGTCTTCCATCAGATCATACACATAGATCGCCGGGGAGCCCGACCTGCCTACCCCCTGGCCACGGATGTACGAGACCGGCGTATCAGAGACGTACAATTTGGTCGCATCGAGATTCACAGCAACCCCGTTCGGGTTGGGGATATCGGCTCGCGTAATTACGGGTTGCAGGGATTCCTCGTCGGGGTCCAATCTCCAAACTGTGCTTGGAAGGACCGCCGGGCCTGTCTCGTTCAGCAGGTTTGGGGCGCCAAAATCATTCTCTGTGAAGAACACGGCGCGCCGGCGGATTCCAGAGCTTGGATCCGGACGCTCCGCGCATGCGACGTCATTCGGTGAGTTAAATGGTAGGCCGAAGTAATTGTTCACGACCGTCTTGGTCTCCCCCGTGTGGACGTCGATGGCGAGCACACCGCCTGTCACGGTGCGGTTGCCCCAGAACGCAATGTATACATGGCCCCTATAGTATGTGCCACCGTTTGGGCGGAGTACGAGGTTATCCTTGACCGGCTTGTAGATTGAGTTGTCGCTGAGATTGAGCGCTCGCACGACGTGGCCTGCCTCTCCGGGCCCAATGCCTGTGAACCAGATTGAGTTGGTCTCCTCGACGTAAATGCCTCCTTCGAGAGCAAAGTCACGATCTACAGGGCCAGCAAGCAGCTGTAGCGTGGGGGACGGCCCTAGGATACATTCGAACTCGGCGTCGTAGGAGATGAATGGGGATTCAGCGGCGGAAGCCAGGATGGCCGCTATATCAGGGTCGACATTTGTCGTGTCGACGAAGTTGCCACCAAGGGAGCCGTTAAAACCAGCTGAGAGTTGGAACGTGTAGTTTCGGGGGACTCGGATGATATTTCCTGCTATGGCCTTGTCACATTGAAGGCAAACAAGGAGGAAAGTTAGAAGAGAGATCATTGTCGTTGTTGGACGAGTCTAGCAAGGGTGCGAACACAGGCAGAACGTATGCAGTGGGCTGTGCCATGTCTCTTATCTGACACCTGCCAATCTCAAGTCGGAGGACTGCAAATCCGGGGTACCCCTGGTGTCGATTCGCAATGTGGGGTGAAGCTGTCCGAGGTCCCTGCGTCCCGATTACCCAAACAGCCACCACTTCTGGGGTTTACCACATGTGACCAATCAAGCAGGATAGTACTGCTAGATCAGCACACAGGCTCTTGAAATTGACCAGTCCTCCACATCCTCCTCGACCTGTGCGATGTTGAACCTGTACGACTCCACATTGTATCCGCTAGGTTTCCTGTTGGAGGCGGCCAAGGCGGTTCCGACTACAAATGGACCATATACGGCACCATTAGATGCCATTGGACTGCCTGGGACTGCATGAACAGACTCTCATAAGCTGATACATTTTGTAGACCTAATCTGACCTGCCAGGGATTTGACTAACAAGGCCACTAAGAGTTCGACATGATTTGCGCTGGGGAACCGCTATAAACAAAACACGATCTTCTCTCCACAATATTGAAGGACCCCCGTACTGTGCCCGGGCACCCGCGTAGAATACCCCAGATTAGCTAGACCCCACATGCCTCTCGCCAGCTCCCATTATAATATATGGTGCTGGGAGCAGTACACTTGGATGACAGCACATCCTTCTTTGGCTATTATCTACGGCTCGGCTGGCTTTCCCCCTACTGAAGACATTGTATCTCCCTCAAACACGATTTCGCCATGGGTTTGGGCGTACTGGACGATCGCTCGGGCTTGACTCGAATCCCTGGCACTGTTGCCCTAGCGGATATCGACCACCTCCACACCGAGGGCGATGCCAGTCGCCAACTCAAACGAGGGAGCGGAAAGGACAAGGATGTCATTCTTGCCCCGCAGCCCTCCAATGATCCGAACGACCCCCTGAACTGGACGTACTGGAAGAAAATTGTCATCATCCTGGTTATGGTCCTGGGAGCGTGTCTGAATGCGTCTACGGTTGGCCCTTTGCTCAGCGCCAGTATCGTAGTACTTGCCGGCGAATTCAACAGGCCCATCACCGACATCACCCTGCTCACCGGATACAACATGGTCGTTGCAGGCGCATCGTGCCCGCTGACTTCAGCTCTCGCGACAAAGTACGGCAAGCGACCGGTCTTTTTCGGCTCGTCCGTCGCATGCCTGGTGGGCACTATCATTGGCTCGGCCAGTGAGACCTACAACACACTGCTCGCTGCTCGGATTACTCAGGGTCTGGGCTTTGCAGCGTACGAGTCCCTCGCGTTCAGTGTCGTTGGTGACCTATTTTTCGTTCATCAACGTGGTGCTTGGGTGAATGTCATCTCGTTTACTCTGTCCGCTGTATCCAACCTCAGCTCGGTCATTGCAGGGCCCATAACAGATAATCTTGGCTGGCATTACCTGTTTCATATTCTGATTGCTGCGTCTGGTCTCCAAACGATCCTCTGCTTCTTTTTTGCGCCCGAGACGAGCTACATACGAGATGGCAGCTTCAATCAGCGCTTCCCCGCCGGAGACGAAAAGGTTGATGTCCAGGTTAATGCAGCGGTCTCAGAGCACCTTGAAGCTGCGGAGAGAGCCGAAACATCGCCAGGCCCTCAGTCCCCGGCGAAGAAGACATTCTGGCAGGAGCTAGCCCTCTATACCGGGGTGTACAGCGAAGAGAGCTTGCTGAAGCTATTATTCGGCCCCTTTGTGTGTCTCACCAATCTCGTCGCACTGTGGACCGTCGTCGTCACGGCCGTCGTCACATCAACCTACGTCGCGATATCCTACGTTGTGGCCCAGATCTTCTCCCCGCCGCCGTACCTGCTCTCCAGCGCACAGGTCGGCTACCTATCGGCAGGCCCATTCATCGGCGGCGTCATCGGAACCGTCCTCGTAGCAAAGACGACGGACCGTCTAGTAGTCTGGATGGCGACGCGCAACAACGGAGTCTACGAGCCCGAGTTCAGGCTACCCCTGGTCATCTTCTCATTCCTCTGTACAGCCGGCCTCTGCGGGTTCGGTGCCCTCGCTCAAGCGCAGGGAAACCTCTACGTGATCGACTTCATGTGGGGGCTGACGCTGGCGGGGATCTGTTTCTGTGTTGGCCCGTGTTCGAGCTACGCCATCGACGCATTCCGTGAAATGAGCAACGAGATTTTCGTGGCGAATGTCATGGTTAAGAATTTCCTCTTCTTTGGCTATAGCTACCTTATCAACGACTGGATTACGGCCTATGGTGCAGCAACTCCCTTCTATGTCTTTGGGGGGGTTAGTGCTGCGCTGATTATTTCCGCGCTTCCGGTCTATATCTTTGGTAAACGGTATAGAGGGTTCTGGCATACACACAACATCATGGAGAGACTGGGGATTCAGGGTCATGCTGAGATCTAAGGCTGCACGGGTTGTTACGTGGAGTCGCGATTGTACGGTGAGATGTTTGGGGGCTCTACTACCTTGGCTGTCTCTGTAGTATGGAAGTTATAGTTTAGTCTATCGATAGATAGCTTTAGTCTGGAGCAATGCGATCGTTCAGCTGAAAATCCTCCGAGGCAAATAACTCCACCCTAAGGATGTAAGCGGTTGATAGTCAGCGGACGCCTCGCCTGGCCTCAAGTTGCCCCCCACATTATTCGTCCCATCTCCAGCCTGCTGAACATCAAGCCCATCCACATGAGGGATACTTATTACTTAATGCTATCAGCACTCAATGAGATCTTGTCAAGATCTATCACGTCGCGAAACAGAAGGAACTTGAATCCATCGCTCGCGCATCTTCTCCTACGGTTTCATGATGAAGGCGAGTGTGTCGATCGCGTTAACAGCTAGTGTGCGCGACCAACTAATTTACTGATCAATAATCCCAGGTTATCATCGTCGGCGCGGGGCCCTGCGGCCTTTTACTTGCCGTCCTCCTCTCAAAGCAAGGAGTGCAGGTCCAAGTGCTAGAGGCCTCGAGGAACTCGACGACCAGCCACGAGCGTGCCACTACAGCGCCCCCGCCAAATTCGAACTGGAGCGTGCTGGCGTCCTGGACAAAATTGCCGCAGAAGGGTTTTTCCCGCGCAGTGTGTGCTGGAGGAAGAAGGATGGGTCCCGCATTGTCGGGATGAACAACGAGGTCGAGCCGGAGAGCAGCGTGCATCGGATGGTTACCCTCGAGCTTGGTCGCGTCGTGCGGATTTTGTACGATGCGGCCGTTGAGCAGGAAAGTACTACCGTTCTGATGGACCACACGGTCACCGGCATTGGCCAAGATGACTTGTCTGCTTGGGTGGAGGTGACGATGCCGTCCGGTCAGTCTGACCGGTTCAGCGCGGACTATATCATCGGATGCGATGGCGCAAATAGCCAGATTAGACGGTCGCTCTTTGGAGACTAGGAGTTTCCTAGCTCGACATGGGAACAGCAGATTATCGCTACTAATGTATGTCCATGCCCATGACGCGCCGAACTTGGAAGCGGGCAATACCTCTGACGGGCACGATAGGTGTACTACGACTTTGCCAAATTCGGCTATGAAGACTCAAACTTCATCGTCCACCCACAAGACTGGTACATGGAAGCAAAGATTTCAAAGGATAACCTCTGGAGAGTCACGTATGGGGATGTGCCAGGGCTCACGAAGGAAGAATACGTCGAACGTCTTCCAGCACGCTACCGGGAGATTTTACCAGGTCAGCCGGAGCCCTCTACTTACAAGGTAACCAATGTCGGTCCATACAAGATGCACCAAAGGCTGGCCAAGACTTTACGAGTGGGAAGATTTCTCCTCGCCGGTGACGCCGCCCATCTTTGTAACCCCTTGTACGCAGTACCCAACTTCCCCCAACTAGCCCTCTCTAGTACTAACGGGCCTCACACCAGCGGCGGTCTCGGATTGACCGGTGGGATAGCGGACGTCGGTGCGCTTTATGATGCTCTGATCGGAATCCACAGGGGCGTGGCGGACGATCAAATCCTCACAGAGTACAGCGAGGCCCGGTCTGCCAAGTACCGAGAATTCGTGGATCCGCTATCCACCGCCAACTTTCGGCGTCTGTGGGAAAAAGATCCAGAGACGACGATCGCAGAGGATGGGTTTTTCCAGATGGCGAGAGAGGCACAGGCGGATCCGGGCGCTGCAAAGAAAATGACCGAGGTAGGTGGCTCTCTCTCCTAATTCCTTTGCTCTTGGGGACTGACATGCAATCGATCAGGGATTCATGCAGTTGAGATCGGACCTTACTCGGTTCTATAAAACAGAGGCAAAAGGATGAGTCGCTGGGTTGTCTATCTAAAGTCATCACTAGATCTTAGCTAGTCACACCACAAAATGAAGTGATGGGCCGTAGATGGTTGCATTCTGTAGCAAAATTAAACGTACTATATAGAATTTCCCTGTGTGGACCCCTTGGCTGTCTTTCGGCATTACCCTGGTCACTCGAGTCCTAGGCACAAGGTTGGGGAGTCGTCCTCAGACTGTATGTGGGGTGGGAGACCAGAAGGGCATATTCACTCATTAAATGGCATAAAGGGACCATGAAGACCATAGTCTATAGTACGGAAGGATAGACTAAAAGATTCCCAAACTATACGCGGTAAAACGTTCTTATCTCTTGGTGTGGCCAGGGCCTAGCTCCTTCCGATTCTCCAGCTGCAGTCTGGAAGGGAAGTTGCTAGGGCCACAACTAAATTCTGTATCTGCCACTTCCAACAGCTGTATAGTACATGTGTTAAATCGGAATACCAACTAACGTAAATCAATGGAAGATTCGTGGTGTCTTAAACTGCTTCAGTGAGAGAGAGGTGAACGATATATATTTTGATATTACCGAGGCAAATTTCCAAAATGCTTGGCAGCATCAGCAAAACTACCATGGACTTTTCATGGTGGGAGAAATCCTTTGATATTACACTCTCTAACTTAGGTTACGAATGACAATACACCTGTGATAAGCTATAGAAGAAGGTGTGCTATCACAAAAGGGAAGTATGTCTTGCTCTTCAGGTTTGCAGAATGGCACTTGGCACTAGCAACATGCGGCACAAATTACGAATACGCTGGATACGTACAGAGCAAGAAGAAAGGCGTGCAATTTTTATGTACAAGGTGGCTAATGTTGCGAGGCCCCTTGCAGTATACTAAGCACCCATGAATTCGACAGGGTGCAAGAGATGGTTTCTCAAGTCACTCATTGTGATCCAAGGATTATGCACACTCCGCACCGCTGGCTAGTCCAGCAAGACAGATCCTCCGCGGTACTGCCATCTGGCCCCCACATGAACCTCTCTAAAAGCCTCAGAATCACCGCAGAACAGACAGGGGAGATTCTTCCCACAGTACGAACTCGATAGACAAACACCATCATGACATCCTCTCTACCTCCCAAAACCTACTCCGATCCGGAGTACGAGGCAGCTCACCGACAGACGTTTGCTGCCCCAAAGGCCAAGATCCCAACCGTTCTGCCGATCGGTGTCACCAAGGCCACCTTTGATGTCGCCATCAAGGAACTCGTTTCCGCCGTTGGAGTCGCATCGGTCTTTGTTGGGGAGGCCCTCGCTCATTATGTCGACCCCTACGATGTGTACGAAGACAATGAGTCGCGTCGCAGGGTTCCAAGGGCGGCTGTAACGTGAGTCGAGCTTCCCCATGGTATCGGCCCTCTATTGCGTTTATGGCGTTGACTTGGTGTCTTAGTCCAGGGTCCTTGGACGAACTGCGCCAAGTCCTCAAGATTGCCAACAAGCACGGGATTCCACTTTGGACATTCTCCAGAGGAAAGAACCTCGGGTGCGTATCTGACACCGTACTAGGCAAACCCACAAACGGCTGATTGACCCTGTTGAATGATAGTTACGGTGGGCCTGCCCCCGTTGTGCGCGGATCTATTGCCTTGGATCTGCACCGGATGAACCGCATTCTCGAGGTCAATGACGACATACACTACGCGGTCGTGGAACCTGGTGTAACGTGGACAGATCTCTACAATTACTGCGTGGAGAACAAGAAGAAAGTCTGGCCAAGCACACCTTCCCTGGGATGGGGCAGTGTCATCGGGAATGTAAGTTCATGATGGTGTGGCAAAAAAAAAAAAAAAAACAGAAAAAAACAGAAAAAGACTAGAAAAGACGAGTA
Organism: Aspergillus cavernicola; assembly: GCA_027569065.1. Lineage (NCBI taxonomy): Eukaryota > Fungi > Ascomycota > Eurotiomycetes > Eurotiales > Aspergillaceae > Aspergillus > Aspergillus cavernicola. Next base: position 39,664 of record JAPDEK010000080.1, on the reverse strand, counting down.
GAAAAGCTGACACCGTACAAAGACTGTAGATCGTGGAACAGGCTTCGGGTCGAATTCGAACCATCATCAATGCGTTGCAGGATGCGAAGTGATGCTCGCCGACGGCGATCTTTTCGAACCGGGCAATTTGGTATCTCCAACTCCCCCTCGGCGTTTCTCTCGAAATTCACCTATGGCCCATCAATTGAAGGGCTGTTCTGGCAAAGCAACCTGGGCATTGTGACCAAAATGAGCATCTGGCTCACTCCGCAGCCATCCGCCTTCATGTCTTGTGTTTTCAACATGCCAGAGTTTGACGACCTCGAGGTCATGGTGGACACGCTGGGTCTTATGCGCCGTAACGGGGTGATTCCAAACGTCATATGGGTGGGCAATGTCGTCGAAGCCCTCTGTATCCGGGGCCGACGGCGAGACTTTTGGAAGGGAGAAGGTCCCATCCCCGATTGGCGTGTCAAGGAGCTTCAAAAGGAGTTAAACCTCGGCTACTGGACTGCACGCTTTGGTCTGTACGGGCCAGAGCGCGTTGTCCAGGCCCATTTCGATGAGATCCGCGAAACGCTCAAGGAAAAGGCTCCGACAGGCGACTTCACTGGGAAACTCTTCACCGGAGACAAGGGCGGCCTGCTCGACGCAGCGTCTGTTCCCTTTGAGGACGGAAATGTACTTGTTGGGGTCCCCAGTCTCATGAGTATTCCTCTTATGAGCTGGCCGTTGAAGGAGGACGGTGTTGGAAAGGCTGCCCATGGGGATTACGCACCGATTATCCCGTCATCCGGAAAGCGACTGTTGGATTGGATGGGGCGGGCGAAACCCCTCTTCGAGGCCTCGGGGCTAGAGTTGATGACGGACTTCTTCATGCACGAGTGACACGTTGTTGTGACAGGCATGTACAGCTTTGACTAGCACAGCTCGGTGGAGAGAGAGGCAATGCATAGGCTGTTCTATGCCCTGCATGCGGAGGCCAAGGAGAATGGCTACGGCATGTACCGCGGACATATCCAACACATGGGTGAGTTTATAACTGCAGATTGTCTTGATCTCTGGAAAGGAGCGAGCGTGCTGATCGGACGATAGACTTGATCGCGGACCTGAACGACTTCAACAACCATGCCTATACCAGGTTCATTGAGACCCTCAAGGTGCGTACCGTCTTGGAACTGTACGAAGACTGGCTCTGATTCTTGATATAGGATGCGATTGATCCAAACGGAATCCTGTCACCCGGGAAGCAAGGCATATGGCCGCGCAAATACCGTCACATGCGAGGCAAGACCGGCAACACTGCTCCCAAGCAAAAACTATAGTTTCCACTGGTGGGCAACCCGCGTTTCGCTCCGGGTTACCTAGATCATGTAGTTTAGCTGGGAAATGTGGACGCTGATTGTATTGGAGCGAGTCTCTGGCATGATCTGCGTGTAACTGTCGCAGCAAAAGTGAACGGATGTGGGCTTAGTCTTGTAGCCGTCCCGTTGAAGAACAAGGGAATATAATCATCCGATTAGTCTACTCTCTTCTCAACCCTCGTTATAACTTGTCTCAGCGCAGTGACACGTTCCTCTGGTCTCAGAATGAAGTCAGAATTCTTAATAACGGCCCTTTCATATGTTCCGATTGCTTCCCGCGGATGGTTCTTGGTGGATCACTAGTAATTCATCTTCGTATGACATTATACAGGTGCTCAGGAACCCTGCGCAGCTGTGCCTTTTATGCTACATGGTGTGTGGAAGTAGAGATGAGTTTTGTGTGGTTGATAAATGGATACGGTTAATATCATATTGAGGGTGCTTCTAGGCCGCACTTATGTTCTATGCGCGGGATGTTTCAAACGACACGCAATGGGAAACGAATCCGTGATCATGCTGCAGGATGTGAGTGGTTTTCTTAGCCGGGTCAGGAGCCACAATCTACTATGTGTTGGGTAGGATCATATATCAGAGGCGAGTTGAGAATTTGTGACGAGTGCTACGCAGGAAATCTACTTGCAACGTGAGATTGGCAGCCATATTCTGTGGGACCTTATCGAGAAGAGGCGAAGTTAGTCCCGCGTCGGTTTTATCAGTAGAATGCGGCCGTGTGGGGGTTGAGACCGGAATACTCCCGATACAGGCGACGCTTGGGAAATTTCAGTAAGATCCTGCAATAGCCACCGGACTGTCTCTACATCTCCATGAGCAATACAGCGTCGTTGATAGGCTTGTTGACTGGGATAATATACTTTTCGGGCGTACACGGCTTTGATAGTACGTACCAGTAGAGCAGCGCATAGTCGAATATTGCCGGAAAAGCAAACCCCCTTCCAAGTCACTGCGCTGGCTTCTCGGAGTCATCAAGCACCACCCGTGACTGAGCGCAGGAATTGCCATCTACTGAGCAGACTCTATCGGCGATCGTTGCTGTTAGTAAAGGTTTCAAGTTTATATCCGAGACTTGTTCATTTGATAACCACGATCCTAAGCCAATTGCTCCCTGAAAACGCGCCTGGTCTCATCCCCTCCACAGCTTCCGGCTACTTCGCAGACATACCTCCTTATGCATCCGACTAGACTACCATATATCATTACCTATATCAGACCATTGCCGGATTCTGCGCAGCATCATCCATAGTAATCTTGGTTTCCCCATCGTAGATCCGGAGCGATTCCCTCGCCTCGGCCGCCTCATCGAGCAGGAGCTGACGTATTTTGTCGGATCGGGGTGTGAAGCGGGCGCGGAATGGCTCGGGTCGTTGGTTTTCACTTTCCGTGTATGCGAGAATGTCGAGTTTGACTTGTTCACCCTGTGGACAATTAGCTCAGCCACGGTATTGCTAGGTGGGACGGGCGATGTTGCCAAGTTACCTGATCGTCGACACCCGGCTGCACATTAAACGCCCAGATCAACCGTCCGAGTGAAAACAAAAGCCCCTGCTCGACCAGTGGCTGTCCGCTGCACTGCCTGCTGCCCCAGCCAAACGGATTGCTCCCGCGAGAGTTTGGGTAAGCATTCTCCAGTCCTCCCAGGAATCTCTCCGGCCGGAACATATCGGGATCCGGAAAGTCGCGAGGGTTTCGGTGGATAGCCCACATGTTCCCAGTGAAGTTGGTCCCCGCCGGGAAATGGTAGCCCCTGTATTCAACGTCCTTGGTATTTGCGTGGGGGATTCCGGCTAGAACCGTCACTGTCCGCCAACGCAGGACCTCTTTGACGAGTGCTGTCAGGTAGGGGAGAGAACCATGGTCGATATCGTCCCATGTAGGCGAGCGATCTTGGCCTACAACTCTGTCCATCTCATCCTGAGCCTTGCGCTGCACCTCGGGAAAGCACGCAAGGGCAAGGATGCAGCTCATCATGGTGCTTGAGGTTGTGTCAACACCTCCCCCTATCAAGTTGGCCATTAAACCGGACACCTCAACATCACTCATTGCGAATTGTTTCTGGGACTTGAGCATATATTTTGCGAAGCTTTGTTGTTTGGACTGAGCGCCTTCCTCTGTTAGCATCACGAAGTATCGTGCGCCAATTGCGGCACCCATGCGGAGGGCACTTGGGAGCTTGTACAACCATGCAGGCAGATGCATCAGGGCGGGGATAGCCTCCATGAGGAAAAGCCCTGGAATGACGAAGTTGACGGACTCCATGATTTTGAGAGCCTGCTGGGCGACATAGTCATTCTTGCGATCGATCCTCCGGCCCCACCCAACAATCGAAGTGACTGATATTGTATATCGCTCAATAGACAGTTCAAAGTCATCGGGATCTTCAAAGAGGTCCCGCATGAGGACCTTTGCCTCGTCCCCCTGGAAACTGCGATAGTTTCGCACCGCCTGTGAACCGACAGCTGCATGCTGCGACGGGAAGTTAGCCAAGGCTGAGGATACCGGGACGCATGGGGTAGTATGCTTACCATGAGCTTTCGGTGCATTCGCCACCTATCTCCGTAGGGCAGGGTTGTCTGATTTGTGGTGGTACAGTTGATGGCATCGCCCATGACAATGAGATGCGGCCGAGAGGAGAAGACATCTGCCTTCTTCTCCAGCAGATCCGACGCCACCCAGGCGTCGTTAATGATGATCCGAGGATGTCGGCCGATCCAGAGTGTGATCATTGGCGAGTCATAGTATTTCCCCCATTCCTCCTACCGAATCCAGGGCCGAACGGACGGGGTCTGGAAGTGGTTGCCCACTATCGGTAGTGGCCATGGCCCTGGGGGGAGCTTGCGGCGCAGCAGGAGCATCCGCGCATAATCTAGGAGCAGCCATCCTATACCGGCAAGCAAGGCACCCACAAGGGTATGCTGCGCTGCTGTGTGCAAGTCGAGTGTTGCTAAAAGGCCCATTGCGGCTGTACCACGTCTTCGGGGCGTTTCTTTGTTGGGGTAACCTGGTTCAGTAGATGGCGGTTCTTATCAGGGACAGCATCTAGCTCCACATACCCCAGGAAGCTTTGTGAATGTGGGGTGTGATACCATGGGCAGGGAGATGGGGAAAGAGAGCCTCGCAGCAGTTTTTGCGGGGGTGGAACCGAGCGGAGAGTAAAGTAGGACGCCTCCACATCAGTGAGGGGACCTCAGCACTGACCCTGTCCGGGCTCAGCCGCTGGAGTAGCAACTGCCGTATACCTAGGTAGGATGCTACACTGACCTCGAAGTCAGGCGTCTCAAACTCCTATCCGATTTCAAAGACAATGTGATTGACTTGATGAGAGCTAACTTGACTCGTCGAGGGGGGCGCGTATTTTCTGGTATTTTCTGCACTATGGCACACACCAACATATACCTCAATGACTTCTGGATATACCTGATTCATATTCAACTATACTACTCACTACTACGGACAGCAGACATGCATGTTATGGGATAAATTGTACCCAATTCTCTCAAATGATGACCGTATCGCATCGTTAGAGCATCTAGGCATTTCGTAATCGTACCCTGCACTGAATATCCAACTGCTTGACAAACCACACGTTTTGCGTCTTTGCCTCAGCCTCTGGATCAACGAGCTCAAAATCAAAGCGTCGGATAAGCTGTGGGATCAGCTTGCCAATCTCCATCAGGCTGATATTCTTCCCGATACACGTCCGTGCCCCACCGCCAAACTGTTCCGCACAACCATCATCAGCGACACGAGGTCAATATTCCAGACAACGAGCACTTACGGCCAAGAAGTTACGCTCCATTTCGGAGAGCCGCGCGGGATCCTCCATCCACCTTTCTGGTCGATACTCGTCTGCATCGTCCCCGAAGACGGCTCGGTTCCGATGGGCAACCCATGCGTTGACACCGACGATCTCCTAGAAATGTCAGGGTCAGTACCGTACACGTGCGGTGTCTAGGCCTTCAATACACATACCCCTTCAGGAAAGTACCTGCCGGAGATTGTGGCACCACCCTTGGGGACAACGCGAGCGAGAGGTAGCCCCGTGGCCGGATGTAAGCGCAGGGCTTCCTTGATGCATGCTTGAAGATATGGTAGTGCTTGAGATTGTTGGAAAGTGACCTCATGCGACGAAAGCCTTTTATCCGCTTCTGCTAGACGGAGCTCTTCGCGGAGCTGTATGAGTCGTGTGTTAGTAACAAGCGTAGTAAAAATTTGTGGATGGCCCAGGCGCACCTTCTGGTAGACACTTGGATGTTTACATAGATTATAAAGAATCGCTGTAAGGGAGACGGACGTTGTATCCGAGCCCGCACCGATATTCGTAATGCAGGTAGTGAAAATGTCGGCGTTGCTGATCTTTTCGGGGTTCTTTGCCTGCATGTCCAGCAGCTTCTTCAGGAACGGATCAGAAGAGCCACTGCTTTTGCTGTTTTCTAACATCTTCCGAGTCTCGGAAATCTGCTGCAGGGTAAAGGTCGCTAGATGCGCGATGCCGGCCGCGGGGAGGAAATCGAGTAGCTTTGACAAGAACGGGTGTAACTCGTGGTAGATGCCGACATGGGCTGCATAGACAAGGTAGGAATGGAGAGAGGCGATCAGCGAGTCTTGATCTTTGCCACTGTCTAGGAACCCAAATCGTTTGTTGACCTGCAACAACATTAGCCAAACGGTCATTGTCCTTGGATAGACTCTTTAGACTCTTTCCGGTCGGCTGGGTGCCTACCGTAATCAGACCAATGACATCAAAAGCATAGAATTGCATCCAATGCTGCAGATTGAATGGTTGCCCCGACTCGGCGAATTCGGTCAACTGGTCAATAAAAGCAGCTGTACACTCGGCAACACACGGCTCCATCTGGACCAGACTCGTCATACTGTATAGCGATGCTACCCTCCGTCGGTTCGCGGCGTGGCGCCGAGGGTCAACGTCCGTGAACAAGTCATGCGACTCGGGGCTGGGGTTCGAACTGGCAAAATACCAGGGTGCCTATTCTCAGCGTCAGTGTCTGATGACATGCGGCCTTGGAAGGTTCTGTGCATGATAAATCGTACCTTCACGAACGCCGAGGAATGAGAATAGACGATCCGACTTGCCTCGGGGTCATCCAAGGAATATTGACCAGGAGCTATCCGAACGACCGGTCCTGCAGGGTACTTCAGCTTCCATTATTTGCACGGCGAATGAAGAATAGCACACCATGAGCTCTGTGAAGATCGATGTTTGCCATCTCAAAATTTCCATTGTTCACCGCGCGCAAATACCACAGTCGGGTGAATCGGGCCCATTTTGGACCAGGGACATTCCTCAAAGGGTGCACCAGCGCTCGCCCGATGCGCAGCAGACTGTAAATTGCACAGGCAGTTACCACAACCAACCATGGTTGGGAGAAAAATGACGTTCGTTCTGCTATGATCTGCATCATGCAAGCATCAGTTGGTGGCCCTGGATAACTGGCCTGTTGCTCCTCTGGGGTGGGTGTATAGGTGGGCTTTTGAGGAGTTTACACCGTACTTAGGCCACGGTACAGCGAAATCGAGTGGGGTGCCACATTCTCATACCCCAACAAGCAAACGTCACCATGGAGCAGATTCTGACCTGTGCTCCAGGGATACACTGTGGCGAGGAATCTGGAGAACACTGCGTCCTGGGATGTTCCCCGCACCCCACATGCTCTTGGTTCTTATGGGGAAGCTGGGACCACGGACTGCCATCAACAGTCCTCCATGCCGGCTTACCAAACAACTTTACACATCATGTCAGAGAACAGCAACCGTCAAAGCCAGCTCGTTGGCGTCATCGGGCCCGCTGGGTTCGGAGGGTCATACCTGACAGCCGAATTGATCAGCCGGGGCCATACCGTCGTTGGAATTTCCCGCAATCCGCAGTCGTTCGGCACTCATGAAAAATACAGACCGCGCCCGCTGGACATTGAAGCATCCACTCTGGCTCAGTTGGCAGACGCATTCCGCGATCTGGATACTCTGGTCAGCGAATACGGTCCCCACACGCAGGGTGCGGACGCCCTGCAGTACAGTACGGAAACCACCGACTCCGCAGTTATCTATCTTTTTGGACTGTCCTGCTAAATTTCTGACGTTTCACCTCTGCAGTGCCATTTATCGAGGTCGTCCGAAAACTCATCCTCGCCGTGAAAGTCGCGTCCGTCAAGTACTTTGTATTCGTCGGCGGAGCCGGCAGCCTCGTGGTGCCCGGGACGCACGAGTCCCTGGCCGATTATCCAGGGTTCTTCTCGGCGTATCGCAAACAGATTGCAGAGAGCGACGCTCATGTGCGTTACATGGAGGAGCGTCTGGGCCCACTCGGGAATGCTCTACGATCCTACCGCAATGCACGTCTTGCAGACAAGGCCGGCATTGCCACGGCGGCTGATGTCGACACGATTAAGACGTACGAGAAGGCAATTCGACAGAGTGACAGGGCCTCGGCCTATATCAAAGCTGGGAGAGCAGCTCTCCTCTTCTTTGAGGGGAATGTGTCCTTTCCGTGGACCTTTGTCTCGCCCAGTCCGCTGTACAGGCCTGGCCCACGGACTGGGCGATATGAGGTTATGCTGGATTATGTCCCCCTTAAGGGAGAGCAAAAGGGGGAAGGCGTTTTGGATGGCCGCTTGACTGGAATTTCGGCTGCAGACTTGGGTGTCGCTATTGCGGACGAGATTGAGAATCAACGGCTGATGCATAAGCATTGGACAGCCTCTGGCGATTTATCGGACGACACCCTTTATCCCAGCTACCTAACCGCGAAAGATATATAAATAGAATGTGGGTAAATGAGCAGCTATAATTGTTGAGGTCCATTGAAGGAAGTGCATTAAGTACATCGCAATAGAGGCGTACTGCAGCCGGCAGGGAATATATAACCCGGACACGAACCCATCACCTGCAGCCTACCTCCCAATAGATTGATTCAATGATTATCCTGTTCCAGGTCAGCCTAATTTTAACTATTGAGACAACTAGACACCCACACTTATGAAGGACCAGACACCCTTTCCTCCCTAATCTCCCGTAAGACCTTCTCCGCAATTCGGAATCCCTCGAGGCCCGCAGGCATCCCAACATAGATCGCCACCTGGAGCAGTGCTTCGCGGATCTCAATCTCCGACAGCCCATTGTTGATTCCACCGCGGACATGGACCGCCAATTCGGCACCGCGGTTTAGGGCGCAAAGCATCCCGATATTGAGGAGGGACCTGGATTTGCGATCGAGGCCAGGACGCGACCAGACGGAGCCCCAGCATGCCTCGGTGACGAGTTCTTGCATTGGTTGCGAGAAGGAAGACGCGGAGGATAGCGATCGGTCGACGTAGGCCTGCCCAGCGACCTCGTAGCGGATTCGGAGGCCCTCGTCGAAGAGGCGCAAGTGGGCGTCCTTGAGGGAAGATTCTGGGTCGGACATGTTTTCCAATGGACTGATATTGGACTTTCCGCAGGGAAATGTGTCGGATAATGAGATGTTGTGGCAGTTTCATGTCGCAGTCGGGCTTCGAGGGGAACGACCCGGATTATCCAGGATCTGTCCACCCCCACATGCAAAATCCCCACTTCCTCGTCACGCCCCCAGTCCTATCTACATCAAAAGCCACTTATGAGGTTATCACCGGCTTTGCTGCGACAGATCAGTTCAGAATCCCGAAATCATGTCGCCACGCGACCTAGGATTTATCGGTCTAGGGGTCATGGGCTATCCCATGGCCTTGAACCTAGTGAAGAAGCTCGAGAATGGAACGAGGCTACACGTGTACGATGTCGACGGGCGTGCTCTGAAGAAATTTGAACAAGAGGCACCAACGAAGGTGCACGTCTGCGCGACCACGCGCGAAGTGGCAGAGTCATCAGTACGTACAGAGTACCCCAGGAGTGCAATGACACAATTGGCTGATCAACACTGCAACTAGACTATCCTGTTTACTATCGTACCGGAGGGGAGGCACGTGCGAAGCGTGTATCTTGACGAGCGTGCAGGTGTGTTGACAACATCGATTGATGACAAGATCCTAGTCGACTGTTCCACCATCGACACAGCGACGTCGATGGACGTGGGCGAGGCTGTCCGCCAGAAATCCAAGACCGCGGCGTTCTACGACGCTCCTGTTTCCGGAGGGTCTCTAGGAGCGGCAGCCGGCACCTTGACATTCATGTTGGGTTGCGCGGAGGATGACCCCAAATTCGCACTGCTGAATGAGTTGCTGAGCGCCATGGGCTCAAGCATATTCCCCTGCGGCGGCTTCTCGCTAGGCCTCACTGCAAAGCTCTGCAACAATTACTGCTCTGGTCTCATCGCGATCGCCACAGCCGAGGCAATGAACATCGGGATCAAGTCTGGAATGAATCCCGCTCTGCTTGCCAAAGTCTTTGCTACTAGTACTGCGCAGAGCACGATCAACGACAAGTGGAATCCGGTCCCGGGTGTCTGCCCGAATGCCCCGGCGAGCAAAGGATATCACGGTGGGTTCAAAGTGCAGTTGATGAAGAAGGACTTTGCGCTCGCTGTCGAGGCTGCAGACCGGGTTGGAGCGCAGTTACGGCTGGGCGTGTCTGGGTTGAAAGTCTATCAAGAGGCAAGCGAGGATGACAGATGCAGGGACTTGGACTCCCGGGTTGTGTTCAGGTACATTGGGGGTGAGGAGGACTGGGAAGCAAGGCTCACCACGCGGCAATGATATACATCAAAAGGATTTAGCTCATTACATTGAATGACAATCTGAAGAATCTATATTCTTGTCGACTTGACACCTCCCATTCCAATAGCGCGATGTCGATTTCTGTTCCACCACTGTACATCATGCGCCATAACTACCTCAACCTCGTCGCCTTTTGTCTGCATCAATTCGCGAATGCGGGACAGTGTTTCCTCTGCGCGGTCCTTATCGACATGGATGCACCTCGTATTTCCATGCGCATCTGCCCAGGTGGCTATCTGCCGCTCTCCAGTAAGCAGCCTGACGTCGTGGCAACTGTCCCCTCCAAGATACATCCATTTTGCCGGCGCGACGCGACACAGGAGGTTGATATGGCCTGGGAGGTGGCCCGGGGCATCGACAACGTTGACTGACCCGTCTCCGAGAAAATCCAAGACTGCCTCAAATGGTCCCACTGCCCTCCATGATGGTGTATCTGGCGGGGGGAACTCGTTCACCTCAGTGGTGTTGCGGAAAAGATCCGGATCGAAAAACTGATGTGATGCGCTGATACCGAGCCCATCTTTAAGCACGTTAAGGGAGCCAGCGCCGACCCAGAATTTCGCGTTGCTAAATTCCGCTGGGTCCCCGTGATGGTCGTAATGGATATGGCTGAGAATCACCGTGTCGATATCCGCCGGATCAATACCTCCGTGTCGCAGCCACTGCGCGACTCCTGGACCCAGCACGTACGGTCGGCGCGACTCCAGGTGATTCCGCTGCTCCTTCATGTAGTCTCCCAGCTTCGCTCGCAGGCCCAGGTCGAACAACAAGTATCTCGGCTTGGTCTCGCTTCCGGTGCCAGGGTGGGTGATGAGAAAGCTTAACGAGGGAACAGTAACTGCAGCGTCTCCGCTGGGAGAGACGAAAGACCGTTCTGGGAGTGTTATCTGACCTCCGTTGATTGGAGAAACTGTGACATATGCCTGCCCTGGAAAGGGTGCCGGTAGTGTATCACCCATGCTGGCGAGAGTCCTGATCGAGTGAAGTGGGCGAGGCCGATGAACTCGGAAATCTTCCTCTCAGTATGTTGTATATCAGAGCACCATGCGTTCTTTGCTTCTTGCTTTCCTTTGCGTTTGCGCCCGGGAACTCGGTTGCAGAGCATGGCAGCGGTTATGTGGGGTACGCGTTTATACCCCACAGGCAGCTAAGTGACCCTCACCCCGTGCTGCTACTCAAATGAACCCTCGTCATAGAGTCACTGTCTTTTACCCATCGGTATAGATCTCTTGACAGTCTTTTTTGAGCCTCGTTGATCTACTACGCGAGGACAAGCTGCCATGAACCTCCCGGCGAACTCCACCTCTCGCCTTCTGAAGCACCCGAACGGCCAAACCACACACGTGGTTGTGGACGACTATACCGATCCTTGGACGGAGCCAGAGACGATCCTCATCCAAGGCGGCTTCGCTCGACATTCTGGTTTTTGGTACCACTGGATTCCCTCCCTCGCCCGGCACTATCGAGTTGTCCGACGCGACACCAGAGGACACGGCAAGTCCTCCGCACCGGGGCCGGAGGATGATTATGCGTACACACTTGACACGATCCTCGAGGAAATCGTCGACACACTTGAGCAACTAAACCTGTGTAAGGTCCATTTTATAGGAGAGAGCACCTCGGGCATGCTAGGCGAAGCTTTCGCCGCCAGATTTGCTTCCCGTCTACACAGCTTGACCATCATTTCGAGCCCAACCCACCTCCCCGCGGCAGCTCTCGAGCTCTTCTCATTTGGCTACCCGACTTGGCCCGAGGCCTGTCGTCAACTGGGCTCGAGGGGGTGGGGCGAGCGTCTCGCGCGCGTCCCTGGGACTCTCTCAGCATCAGATCCCGAGTACGAGGTATGGTGGCTGGATCAGATCGCTATCAGTTCGGGCGAGGGACTCGCGGGGTATGCCGAGTTCCTCTCATCCTTCGACGGTCGGCCATTTCTGGCGCAGATATCGGTGCCCATGCTTATTCTGGCCCCGGCTAGAAGCGCTGCGACGAGCTTGGAGGAGCAGTTGGAGATCGCTAGGCAGGTCAAGGACTCTAAGCTTGTTGTCATCCATGGGCGGGGCCACGAGATCTATGGGGACAAGGCTGGCGATTGCTTGGCGGCTGTGAGTGAATTTTTACTCGAGGTCGAGCTACGCTCGTCCTTGGACGTGAATTGAATGAAAGCTGAGGGCAACCGTTATTGTCGTGTTCTCTGTCTCCGACACAGCTATTAGCATTCCAGGCTGAATACATCAATTGGTAATAGTTATCCGCTGTCCATAGTGTATTTCTCTCGTTTGTCATGCTGCCGGCGCAGACATTTCTGTATGCAGATGTTGAATCTGTCCTAGAATGGCTCCTGCCGTCTGACCGAGCGGCGAATATCATCACGGAACTTATCATCAAGCAACGACAGTAGTACTGCGTTACTATCTTCCTCCATCCACGTAGCATCGTGAGCCAGCGCAACATGCACCCCAAGTTCTTTCTCCAAGATCCTCATCCGCGCCAGTGTATCGCGAGCTGCGGCAGCATCCGTGTGCAGACAAAATGTACTCCCATCCGGCATCTGAAAGGACCCAAATTCCTTTAAACCATCGAGAATAGCTCTATCCCCCGAGAAGGCATCACATCAGTCTCAACTGTTCACTGGAGGAAAATACCAATATGTTCCAGGGAACGTACCTTGAATGGCAACAATCAGAACCAAGCAGAACCCACTCGCCCGTCTCTAGTCGTGCACACGCACAGAGGTTCCCCGGCATATGTCCCGGGGCCTGTATAACCCAAAACGACCCGTCCCCGAAAAAGTCCATTGCGCGGTCGAAGGGGCCAAAAGGGACCCATGGGCCTTTTAGTGTCTCCCACCGCTCCGTTGCCCGATCCGGGTCAAAATACCGTCCGTCCCACGGCGATGATGGGTTCGCGAGGTGGCCTGGAGCGCAATATTCTGCTGTACCGGGCCCGAAGAAAACGGTAGCGTTGGGGAAGGTGTTCCGTACGGGACGACAGTGGTCGAAGTGCGCGTGGCTAGATAACCAGTTAATCAACCGCGACGTGGGTCAGGGTAGTGGAGTGGGGATGTGGCTCGTCGTTCTCTCCCACCTTAAGATAATGGTGTCGAGCTGATCAGCCGTGATACCGCCGCGACGGCCCATTTGCGCTTCAAGGTGCTCGAAGGGCGCCTGAACTGCTGCGCTTAGTATCGGCCCGTCTGCAATGACTGGTGGGAAGTCATCGGGGTTCTAAGCAGTGGAAAGGCTTGTTAGAAGTATTCAAACTCCCCGTGGTGGACTGACTCACTGAGGACATCCCCAAATCCCATAATACGTCTCGATGTTGCGTTTCGTGACGGATGAGGAAGCTCCAGTTATACATGCGGAATTCTGTTGCTGGTTCCCCCGCGTGGAGCTTGTGGTATTCGGCCGTCATGCTTCCTCCATTGAGAAGAAGAACCTGGACATGTGCCTCAGTGGTCGTCAGCTCCATATCGCGGCCGGTTAATGTAGGAAGAATAGTCTCTTGGGCTCGTAGGGAGGTACAGAGGAGTTTGTGATTAATTGTTTAGAGAAAGTCATTTCTTACGTGCACAGAGAGAGCAAAGCGGGGGTCAAGTGGCAATTCTCCTCACCCCACTAACTCCCCCAAAAGGGCTTATGCTATTGGGCTGCTTTGCCCAAGATGTCCACAGCACATCCACACCCAGCAATACATCATCATGTCAACTATCTCACCATCATCCCGAGTCTATAGGTCTACTCCGCAGGCTCCTTGGGAGGGTTTGTAAGGTGAAGGTAAACCGAAGATCCATCGCGATCCTGGACGTAGTCAGTACAACCTAACTGATTCCAGCCGCCGAACGAGGGTTAGAATACGGCTTACAATGCATTGCGGATCCACTGCAGCCTTTTCATACACGCGAAGAGCGGCCTCTGCGACGCTGGGATGAATACCGGTCGCATACCCAGCCTGCACACCCAACGACAAATCCTTGATCATCATCTGTGTCTTGAATCCCAGCCTGTAGTTATTGCTACTGGGCGCATGAGTAACAACCCCTGGAACGGGCTGGACGTGATCTGCCATGAAAGTCTGCCCGGTGGAGTTGTGGATTATCTCGTGAAGAAGCTTCGGGTCAACGCCGGATCGGACGCCGATGGCCATGGCCTCGGCAACTGCTAGCAGGATCGAGCACGAAAGATAATTGTTGCTAATTTTGGCCGCGAGGCCTACGCCCAGCGCGCCGCAGTAGAATAGCTTTTGCGGGTCCCCCATTATTGACACTGCTGCCTCCAACCGCTGCGAGACGGAGTCTGTCTTTGATGGTTTGCTGTGGCCGATGAGGAAGGACAATGTTCCTTCGTTTGCCGCCGGGACTCCGCCCTGATTGTCAGGTAAATTAGTTAGTTGGACTCTTTTTCTGCGCCCAGGACTGCCCAACATACCGAAACAGGGGCGTCGACGTAGGTCCCCGCTCCTGCCAGCAGCAGCTCCTCGGCGACATCACGACTCGACTGCGAATCGATGGTGCTGCACTCCAGGATGAGCCGATCGGGATTCCTCGCCGCAGCAATCACTCCGGTCGCTGGATCGAGATACACCTGTCGCACTTCCTTGGCTCCTGGGACAATGGAGATGACGGTGTGCGACGACTCTGCCGCCTCTCGAGGCGAGTCCACGATCGTGCAGTGCCCTATAGCTCGCATTTCGTGGGCGAAACGCTCGCAAACGGTCTTTGACACATCGTAAATATACAGCGTTGCTGTTGGGGGCATTCTCTTGCGGATGTTCCTCGCCATGCCGTACCCCATGGCACCCAACCCTGTCAGAGCTTAGCGGTTTTGAAGGAAACAGCGGGGATTAATATGTTGTTTACCAATGAACGCAATGTTGCATGCAGCACGAGACATGTTTTGGACGATGCTGAATTCCCTTTGGTGACCTGTCCTTGCTTCGCTGTTTGATTTCAAGACCAGCCCGCACGATTATATATCACCAGGGCTTCCCATCACAACGGCACCCCACCTATCCCGATGGGTGGGACCTACTATAATTCTCGACATCCATAACACAATTCACAATTCACAATTTATTTTTTTTATTTTTTTATTTTATTTTTTCTAAGGATGGCTAAGGCTCCTCGCGTTTGTCCATATTTGAACCCAAACTACGGCTCTAATTGTTGACAAAGTTGCAATTTGAGTGAATGGATCATAAAGAGCGAACAATTTCCCAACACTCCGAGTTGCGTATGTCTATACAGCTGTTTTAAAGATATATACATTTCTGAAACCCCAGTGAATGCAAGATGGCCTTTATCTGCCCCAAAGTCCAGCCTTGATCATCATTTCCCTATGCAAATCAGCCACGTACCCATTAATAGCCGCTGTCTTGGTGACAACCGGATCCCACAGCGGGTCAAAGACCGGGCCAAGCGTAAGGATGTCCTCGTCGGGTACCAGAATGGTGTTCGGTCCGTCGCGCACTGAGTCCTGCCGACGGAATGGCGGGGAACTGCGCGCCTCACCTGGCACTGTTCTTGATTCACTAGGGGGCGACGAGCTTATTGGCAGGATGCTAGCTTCGTCACACGGCGTGGACGGCTGCATCTCCGAAGAAGTCTGCCCAGTGGACAAGAACTCGAGTTCCGGCGGAGGCGAGGGAAACGGCGTCGCCAAGTAGCGTAGTGAGAGGGCCTCTGCGTGAAGGGTGGTGAAGTCTAGTGCGGCAATCGCCTGTTGAATTCTCGTGCTTGGGCTGGATGTGTACGAAGCAATATGTGGGGAGGCTGGTCGGCCGGTTGACCGGTTGCGAGCCGACAGTATGCTGCTGCCGTCTGGTGTGTTGGGAGCTGGGCTCGTTGGTCGTCGCTCTGAGTTTGGGGTGGTGCAAGCGTCCTCGGTGGAGGATTCAGATGCCCGGGCGCTGACCCTGCTATGTGGGCTGGTCAACCGCCTCGGAACGTACTGCTCCCAATGGAGGTCCTTTTCGTGGCGAACGACTACATCCCTGCGAGCGTCGCGTTAGTCATTCCGGCCTGAGAAATAGGATCCTGGACAGATGCGGCCGCACTCACGCCCTGGTGTAGCTCTTTGGGCAGTAGCGGCAGGGGAAGGGCTTTTCCTGAGTATCTAGACTAAAGTCAGGTCCAATCCAAATGTATCCAGCAGCACCACTGGAGTTAAGAAGTACTGACGACCACGTTGGTGGCGAGCACAATGTTCACTTCGCTTGAAGGTCATGCTACAGAACTCACAGGCATGCCTTCGGTCTGTGCGTCTTCTTCGAGCCGGCTTCCTAATTAGGGAGGTCGAGGTATCCATACCGTGAAGGGGGGAGAGCAATGTGTATTATCCTGAAATGAGGTGCGAAAGGCATGATGCGAACGGCAAGGTATGGCTGTGGCATGAACCTAGAGACAGAGGACTATGGCTGTAGCAGTATGAGAGCCACTGACAAAGATTATGGTCATCAGATAGCTCAACATAAGCCGTGCGTCCCAAGTCCAGTGCAACTTCCTCCAGAGGGGATCCTCCCCCACATGGGAATGTGGGGTGCGGCATACGTATCGCTGCAACGAGACCACAGTGCAGCATACTGTAGATGAGGAGTGGAAGAAATGAGATAAATTCGAGGTCTAATGGAGGTTTTCGGTGATGGATGCAGCGAGGTAAGATATGCTTGTTGGTCGAAGAACCACTGCGCGAGAGAAGAGGTTCATATCCAGGTCGTCAGCGGTCCTTCGCGCCCTCCTTTCCACATTACGGTTTGCGACTCGATGGAGCGCCAACCTGCTTCTTGTTTTGATGAAAGAAGTCCAATTCCATTCTGAAGCGCTGCGTTCATTAAGCCTGGATTATCAGCACTTTATTATGTGGAATGTTCCAGTCGCCAGTGGCTCGCAGCGCAGGCCTGGCCCTGTGTTGGTCTAGATGCAACCAAAAAGGATAGCAAAGGACATTTTACGTCGGATGTTATAAGGATATTACTGTCGGGCCGTGCAGTAGCATTTATGGTATCAGACATGCGAGAATGTAGAATTAGTCAATTAGACATTCACGCTTGTAGCTGTCCATTCCTAAAAGCCAGCCATAAAGGCACCCCAAGCTCGCGCTAGATCATCCGCCGGAATACCATCCATCAGGCGCAGAATTGTGTCCGCACGCTCCGTGCGCGGCTCCGGCCCTGGTACAGTCACCACAGTACCCGAAGTACCGTGCTCTCGCCCACCGTAAACGCGCGAATTCAGCTCCCCAGTCTCCCACTTGAACGCCGCCCACGGCGATTTCCCATTCGCAAAGGCAATCACATCCTTTGCAAACTGGACAGCGACTCCACGCTGACGCTCCGGCAGATGCTCGTTGTAGTTCTGGAAGAGGTAGGCAACGTCTAGGATATGGTTGGCGTGACCCTTCCAGGGGCCATCCCACACGTTGGGCTCGTTGAACTGGTAGATGAAAGCTTCGCCCGACCAGCAGTGCCCGTAGTTGAGGACAGGGACGAAAAAGGCAATGTCGTTTGCGAATCTCAGAATCGCTTTGAAAGCCTGGTCATCTGATCTATCTTCTGTGATGGCATATGCCGACAGGAACTGCGCGGCTTTCTCTGCGGAGCCCAGAGAGCGCGTCAAGGAATCTCTAAACGAAGTGGCGATTTCCTCCCTGCTGCGATTGATCATCATAACCAAGATACTGGCCTGCACTCTACTTTTAGCGAACCAAGCGAGAATTGTATAGGGGGCACGTAGCGTACATCGAACTGACAGTCGCCAATCATAATTTCCTCGCACCAGCCTCGGCCGGGGAGATTCAGTGGACCGGCCGTGCCTTGGTAAATTTCAGCATACGTATGCGCCTTGAGACCGAGCGCTCCACCCAGGGATGGCAGGAGAGCATCGCTGGGCCGTACTGCTGATAGGATTGTTCCACTATCCATTCGAACCAGCGCTTTTACCCTCTCGGAGGGTGACAATGTGTTCAGGCCAAGCCTGTCGATGATCGTCTTGTAAGTCGACTCGGTCACTTGGTTAGGAAGCGGCCGCATGAGAAGATTCGTTCCGCCCATGCTAATCATCCGTTTGAACAGAGGAACCTCGGACTGGAGATGGTGGGTGGCCGACACTATGAAGCGACAAGGTCAGCCGGCAGAGGGCATGGGGTTGAGGGCTAAAAGGGACACAAACCCCCTCCGGCACTCTCGCCAACGACTGTAATTTGCTCAGGGTCGCCACCGAATCCAGGAATATATTTCTTGATCCACAGTAGAGCTGTGCGTTGATCATGTAGACCATTATTGCATTCGTACCCGTGCGACTCCAGCTCCTGAGATGCCAGGAATCCGAAAACACCCAGGCGATAGCTTTAGATGTCCGTCAATGCGTAGCCTAATAGAATGCTCGATAGAGTAATCCACATACTTGATGTTTACCCCAATGACAGGCTGGTTATTGGTCATTGAGAGCGCGACAATCCTTCTGAAGTCATACTGTGGCCATGCGTTGGACCCAATCGCGTATCCACCCCCGTGCAGAAACACTATCACCGGGAGATTGGATTGGGGCGTGACGTTTGCTGGGGTGGTGATATTCAGGTTGAGGCATTCTGTGTCCGACTGCTGGAGCGGAGGTACCGGGAGGGCTTTCTGAATGTGCGCAAACTCCATTTCGACACCGTTAGGGGAAAAGACGGCAGTTGGCCTATGATGTCAGATTTCCTCCCGCATCAAGACAAGGTAGCGTACCCTAATTTGGTGGCCTCTACAGGTGCGCTCAGAGCTTCTGAGAGAACCGGGGGATCCCATTTCCCTGCCAAGGTAGCGTACTGGATGCCCAGGAATTGATTGGTGGACGAGGTTCTCAAGCCTCGTACGAAACCCAGTGAGGGGTGGGGGAATTCAACCACAGTAGCCATACCGAGTTTGCAGCGTTGCACAAGAGTATATGGAAAACGCTAAGCGGCCATGCAGGAGCTAGACGGGTCATGCTATATGTACTGGCGTTTCTGGCCCGCATCCCACCTCGGCGATGTGGGGTATCGGGGTGGTTTCTGATGGCAGCTTCAGTGCCAGGGTAGCGGGGAAAATAAGACTATGACTCGCCCAGCATCCCTGTGCGTGTATGCAGGTCATTGCCCATTCCAATATCACCCTGCCTGGTTTGTCATAAAAGCCCTTGCGACTACCAGATGGACCTTTGCCAACCTTGTTTCCACGCTCCAGGACGGCGGCACTCTCAGACTAGCAGCAGGTGCCAGCTTGATACTATTAGTAGGCTTCTTTTCGTTGTATCTGTGCATAGCTCCAACAAGACTCACCGACTCTCGTCGCAGGAAACTCCCGCCCGGCCCTCGAGGGCTCCCCTTTATTGGAAATCTGCTACATCTGGCTCATTCCGACCGGGTTCCGGACATTGTCCAGCGATGGGCTGGAAAATATGGAGATGTCTTTCACACAAGAGTCGGTAGCAGCGGCTACGTGTGGTTGCCGTCACTCAAAGCAGTCAAGGACCTCACGGACAAGAAATCATCAGTGTACTCGTCTCGCCCACCTTTGCCGTCAGCGGAAGACGTCGCCAGTGCCGACCGGCGCCAGTTATTCATGGAGTACGGGCCGCAGTGCAAAACATTCGCAAATACAGCTACAACGTCCTCATTGCACAAACGGCGGTGCGGTACCAGCCGGTGCAGGACTTTGAGTCGGTGCAGTTGATGTACGATCTTGTGCGGACGCCAGATGACTTTTACCAACACAACCGCAGGTACGCGTCCAGTGTCATCATGTACCTAACGTACAGCTACGAGCTGGTATCGTGGCAGCATCCACTCGTCAAGAAGGCCTTTGGTGTCTTGGGCAACCTGACCTAAATGACAGCCCCAGGCGCCCCCGGGCCAGAGTCCCGTGCATCACGAATGGACTGAAGGGTCGGCGGACCCACTCTGGGCAGCCAATAGTTGTTGGTTGATTGACTCGCACAAGGTGTGATAGACCAATCAACTTTGTCAACGTGCTTCCCCACATTTTCGGGTTTGTCGACTCCGCACGTCTCCGCATCCTGCGCCTTCTCCCACTCAACCTGCTCGTCCACATTCTGCCCGTGCATTTCTGCTCTCCCCCCTCCCCTTTGTCAGCCTCATCATGCGAAATCACGATCTCGCAGCGCGGCGGTGTGGAAACTGCCACCGTGTCTTTTCCAAAGTCGAGCACCTCAGACGGCATCAGCGATCACGTAAGTGTCCTGACTTGTCCCAAGATGACCTAGCGTAGCGCTGAGAGGAGCAGATACCGGGGAGCGACCATTTCATTGCGCCCACTGTGGTAGAAAATACGCAAGAAGGTGTGAATGATTTCCCTCAGACTACTGGGCATGTTCTGACACACGACTGCTAGCGATGTTCTGAACCGTCATATCCGGCATCACCATCCGGCAACAGACGGACCTAGCCACCCCGACCAGGCCTCTAACTCACCAACGGTGGGCCAAATGCTCCATCCCCATCCTCAATCGCAGCTGGATGTAGATGGGGATGATGCGGACTCGGAGAGCCCAGCTGCAGCCTGTCGAATGGCCTCCGCCTCACCACGCATCTCGGCACCAGTAGAGGGTTCGAGCACTCAATCGCCGCAAAGTCGAGTCTGTACCAACGACCAATGGCACGATATACACTTTGATGTTCTGCAAGAGATGTCCCCCTCGCGACTCGGTGGGCTTTCTGGCTTTCTGGATGATGGTCCAGACGTGACAATGGTGAATGGGCAGGCCTCGGAAGAATCAGAACCTTTACTTAGCTCGCGACAAGAACTCAACCCCAGTCAGAGCTTTATTGACCTCTCATTTGGGCCACAGGAGCTGCTTAACGACCAGAGCTCGGCAGGTATCATCGCCCCCGAGTTGGATTTCGAATTCGTCTTGCCGGATGACCTCTTGTTGACACCTCCAGGTTCTGGGGATCAGCCGGTCAACCCGTCCGCTAAAAGCAGTATTTCAAATGACCAGTTCGATCAGGTGCGCCGGCTCTGGCCTACTCGTCGCCGAGCAGTGACTTCCACCCCGTCCCCACTGAGCTGGGACGATATACTGTTACACCCAGAAGACAACATCTTCTCATCAACATCCCTCAAAGCACTTGCCTCGCTTGATCCACCCTCACAGAACGAGTCATCCTGGAAGTTTACAGTGGCCTGTCGGAATCGTTTAACTCAGACTATCTGCCCCAACTACACAGCTCAGCTTGATAAGGCAATGCAAGCAGAGGCCTCGCCAGAAGGCGACGGCCCATGGACCAACGGCTTACCACCTACTGATATCCTGGATATGTGCCTCGATCTCTACTTCTATAGATTTCAAGTACATATGCCATTTGTGCACGCAGGGACTTTCAACGCTTCCGAGACCCCCGGCCTTTTGCTCTTCCCCATGTGTATAGTGGGATTGATGTTCCTTGACAAGGCCGTCGCTCGCAAGCTGATTCTTCGTTACCTGCCAGTGAGGAGTATAGTGGCCCCCGTAATTGATCTATGCTAATCGCTTGCTTATTTCAGAGCGCAATTCGACACTGTAGAACCGAACTCGCCTCGCAGGCCCTTCGCCACTGCCCCGGGCCAACCTTCCTAACCGTACTCGCCAGTGGTAGCCTGCTATTGTTCATCGCCGCCTCCACTGCGGTAGGTCTGCCTGACGAAGCGAAGCCGTTTGGCGCAATGCTAAAGCATATCTAGGAGCTCGCATTTGAGGAGGAAAGGCAGGCACTTTACGAGGAGATGGTGTCGGTGGGGAACCCCAATTCGAACTCACCATTGTGGGCCCGGTCAAGCTAATGAGGACGAGCAGCTCGCCAGAGATAGGAAGCTCTTCTATCGACCCAGCTTCAGTTCTACTCTGATACAAGCTGTCAATGATCCCGATGTGACTTGGAAGGCATGGGCTCGGATTGAGTCCGCTCAACGGTTTGCGCCCCGACACCCGTTACAGTTGTGATAGTGGTGTTTGCTCACATTTCCTCTGGCTAGGCTTACAGCTTGTCTGCTCCTAACAGACGCATATTCAGCCCAGATGCTCGGTGTGCCTCCTGTGCTCTCACCTGGAGAGATCCAGGTACCAATCATAGGGCCCGATGACGTGTTCACCGTCTTCAATTCCAAGAAGTGGACCGCTCTCATAGGATCACGGGATCCCTGGAACCGAGTGCTCTCCATGGCTGCCGATTCTGAGAACTACATACAAGACCTCACGGGGTTTGGGCTTCAGGTTGTCCTTGCGATGACCTGGCTGCGTATCTTGAAAAGTCAACGCAGTGTGCACAGTGTGTCGGACAAAGGGACATCCCACTCGACCTTGCAAGCTCATGACACCAATGCATCTTGCTTACCTTTCCTCATCAAGGCCTATGGGGAATCGCTGATGAACGGGAACGGAAATTCGCTCATCCTATGGCATTACATTGGCCTTTGTTTGACCACTAATCTGTCTACGATCGAGGATGCAGCGGGTCGAAACGGGCCCGAGGCAGCAAAGTCAGCCGTGGACAGCCTGAAGACATGGGCGAATTCCCCCGCCGCGCGCCGCGCCTGTCTCCACGCAATCCACGCCCTGCCGGCCAGTTCCCACCAACGGCTCTCTGAAGGCGTAATGCTGCACACCGAAATGGCGCTGTTCACCGCAGCGCTGGTTCTGGGCTTCTACATCTTTACTGCTCCACGGTTTGACACCAGCGATCATACCCCATGCTACGATCTGTTCGAGGATGTGGACTGGGCTGGGGTGGGGAATGCGGGCCTTGGGGTACATTCTTCCTCATCGCCGGCACCACATGGCTCGATCTCGTGGCAGTCGGAGCAACAAGAACCCTACGCTCCATTCCCTCCTCCTCATCCTCCTCATCCTCCTCTCCCCTCCTATTCTCCCTCCTCGTCGACATGTGCTGCGACAATCTTCATCCAAAACGGCGGGCCCATCTCCTTTCGAGGCGCCGAGTACCACAACCCGTACGGCGCCGCACGCAGGGCGTTTATGAATTATGCTGCGCACCTCGAGGATATCGGGCGCTGGAATGTAGAAGAATATTGCAAGGTGCTACACATCATCAGCGGCACCTTGTTTGCGAGCGAGACCAGGGATCTTGCGGCTTAAAATCGTTCCACGGCCAGGCGCGGCACAGATACACGGTGACTTTGGAATCCACCTGTCAGATGGCATCTTCCTGTGAGACTTGCTCTCGCCCGACCTCGACCTCTCCCGGCACACAGATCGGGTCCGCTGTGCGGTATGTGGCGCTCACATGCCACGGCGACTTATCCAGATGCCCCGGCACTGATAACCCTGTGCCATACTCATCAGGCGGGGGCGGCCTGTCATTGCCCGAAGAGCGACTGTACGGAACATGCGAATAGCAGAGGGAGTGCGCGGTCCTACGCGCTACAAATAAAACTGCACAATGACGGAGCTCGCATAAGACGACGAAGAAACGGTGATGGGCATTCTCATGCTGCAACATCTCGCTCAAGTTCTTACTTTATTCTCTATAGACTCGGCCGGGCAGCAGCTGGAAGGAACTGGATCAGGGGTCAAAGAAAACGCGTTTAGCAAGCTGGTGACGCGGATTCCGATCGTCAAAGCATGCTTATACTCTACTATACCTCGGATATACAAGCACCTATCCATGATCCATCTCAGGCGATCAGAACTAAGGACCCGCCGCATGCCTCAGCCCGTCCCACCACGGGCCCTTCAATAATCATTTCCTGGTATCCCTCACTATGTACAGTAGTTCTAGCACAGGAGTACTAAACAGGAGCTCCTAATGTATTTTTCTCGAGGTGCTCCACAGCTTACTGCGGCTGGAGATACAACATTATAGTTACAACATACAGACCCTGTTATAAACCAACACTTCCAAGGGTGGCACCCAAAAGGCCCAACGGCTCGTGAGGTCTATCGCTATCGCGGACTGAACTTCGCAGCTTCTAGCTGGCCCAGGTCTTAACATTCAGGATTCATTGAAGCCAGTAGAAGTGGCCGTCCTCTTCTAACCTGGTCACACAGCTCCGGTCCCATCCAACTCCGCTCGGCCTGCCGCCACGAATCCTCAAACTCAAAAATTCGATCTCCAGCCACAAACAACGATTTGCCGTTCAATGTTGGGTTGAGGACAGGCAGGAATAATGCACGCGCCACTCCCAAAGCTGAGTTCTTGGGCAAATCGCCCCGGGTCTCCAGCCACTCTGACAGAAGGATTGACGTCCCCACGCCGCATGATGTTATTGACAGTTTGCTGCAGATTGCTCTCGTAATGGGGAAGGTGGCGTGGGGAGGGTGGGTGAGTGTACGCATCTGTTAGCCACGGCGCCACCACATTCACAGTCACGTTCCGCTTGACTGAGGCCCAGGATACCAGACATGGCGGCGAAATACATGTATATCGGCGGGGCAGGGAAGAACGCACCGGCAGATGAGGTCACAACCAATTGGCAGTGCGTGGCGGGCCACTGGGCAAAGTAGTGCAAGGCAGATTTGGTGACGTAGAGCTCACCGATGAGGTTTACCTCGATGGATTTATGGCTGGGTGGGCAGAGCCGATTTGTAGTTGGATCGACCTCGGCCGTGAGCAGGTTTTCGTGGCTGCTGATGCCGGCGTTGGATATGACGGTATGAATGATGCCGAACTCTGTCTGGGCTGCCTCAAAAACTTCTAGGACATTCTCCCAGTTTGAGACATCGCACTTGCGAAACAGCGGTCGGCCGGGATATGGCTTGATCAGACCTTCGGCGGCTTCATTCCAGTCCGCAACCGCCACGTTTGCCCCATGTTCTGCATCTGTGAAAGGAGTTAGAGGTTCGACATTCTTCGATTGGAACCGACACAGAAGGCACCACGCGCTAGTTCAAGAGCAGAGCGTCCCATCCCTGTTGCTGCGCCAAAACATCAATATTGTTTTCCCACGCAGGGTTTCAAAATATTCACTATTCACGCGGTAAGTAACCATCGTGGTTAAATGGGGGAGATATGGCCTCGCAAATGCCAACCGACTTTAAACAAGGACAAGAAGGGGGCCTGCAGCCTTGCAAGAGGACAATCCGACCCACTGTATGGCAGGTGGTTTCCCATATCTCTTTACCCCACACGACATTTCTTACCCATAGAGCCCACCGACCTCCGGTCTAATCTGAATGAGAATATGTTGTCCATGAGGCATGCACACTTAGTGAAATAAATACGAGCCTACGAGGTCTTTATAGTTCGGAGCTCTATGGAATGAAAACAAGATACAAGGTCTTGTGCTCTGCCATGTATAGGGATAACCTAGTTTAAGTATAGGAAGATAAAATAGTAACCACTGACCTAGGAGAGGAAGTAATAGCTGGAGTAGTACTGTTATAAAACTAACAACACATGGTAAGATAAATAAGTAGTATATATTAACTGATTATAATATTAGTAAGATACGGGTTGGCAGAAATCCTAAGTGCTTTGAAATCTAAAGGTAGACAGATCCGGTCGTGCGTGACGTGCTGAGGGAAAAGTGGTTCTGTGCAAGGCCTTCGGGCTCTTTAATAACAAGGTCCTGCTAAGTAGTTATGAGAGTAAGCTGTGGAGTTTTACAGTAGTCTGAGAATCATATACACCAGCCAGAGGGAATTCACCGCAGTTTACAGGTCAGGGGCCAATACTACCATTAAAAATGATTCATGTAATTTGGGACCAACCACCAATCTACCATACTACAACCACTAAGCAGGAGCCCCATAGCCTGGTGTGTTGGCGGCTAGAGACAATAGCTATGCTTCTCACCCGTTACACTCACTATAGTCCTGATTAGCGTTCCAAGTTATCAAGCGTATACAGTCACCAGCACGGGCGAATCATCCATATGAGTTATACCGCACAAATGGTATGTTTTTCTACCGAACAACGAAGTCCGAGGCTCCCTCTGTCTATTTTATTCTCGCAAATACCGGCTTTGAGCGAACTATTCCTTACACCGATGAAGAAGCCGCGACGCCAGGTAATGGTCAGAAGAACTTTTGTACAATCCGTACTCCATTTAGGACAGTGCGAGCGGAATCTGTACAATGTGGTCACTGACAATCAGGCCACCGAAGGGGTCGTATATGTGGGGTGCGCATCCTGGCGTCTAGTATCACCGCCCCACCTGACGGGCCACCTAAAGTGTATCTTCAGCCCATGTAAAGAATCCTCTGATAATGCATAAAGCCTTTTAACCTAGCCCTGAAAACACTCTCGCGTAAAACACCTTACGGTCTCGGGCAGACGGAAAAGGTGGGAAAGTCAGTATTGTATACCTGCTGAGCGTCGTGCTCAATGTCTATCCCCTTTGTCCTTGTCGTGGGTGCTGGCCCTAGCGGACTGTTGCTGGCACTCATGCTAGGCAAGCAAGGAATCCCTGTGCAGCTCCTTGAAGCAGCCGACTCTCTAGACGATCGACCACGTGCTACCCACTACTCGCCGCCGGCCGTCTACGAGCTACAACGTGCGGGGGTTCTCGATGATATGAAAGCCGAGGGAGCATTTATACCCAATGGCGCGTGCTGGAGGAAACTCTCTGGAGAATTCCTCGCTGGAGTCCGCGCCCCCGGAAGCTCGGAGCCGAACCCAACGCCCCTGATCTGTCTCCCGTTAAACAAGCTGAGTCTCGTCCTGCAGCGCCACATTAGCCAACTACCGCACGTCGAGATACTATACTCTCACAAAGTCACCTCTCTTGGCCAGGATGCAGATAAGGCGTGGGTCACCGTGGAGACCCCGAGTGGTGTCAAGACACTGCATGCTCAGTACATTGTCGGCTGCGACGGGGCAAACAGTCAAATTCGGCGGTCGCTCTTCGGCGACTGGGAATTCCCTGGATTCACCTGGGATAAGCAAATTGTGGCTACAAACGTATGTATTGTCCCCGGAATCAACTGGGCCACAGATGGAGATTGGAGATTGAAGCTGAATTCGGATCTTAGACCTACTACCCCTTCGAGAAGCACGGCTTTGACTGGGACTCGAATTTTGTCATCCACCCCGAGCACTGGTACATGGCTGCGCGCATATCCAACGACGGACTATGGCGCGTTACCTACGGCGAGGTGGGCGGACTGACATTTGATGAGCTCAAGGCCCGCCAACAAGCAAAGTTCAAGGCGCTCTTGCCAGGGAATCCCGACCCGGAGGACTACAAGATAGTCAACTTCAGTCCTTACAAGGTCCACCAACGTCTTGCCCAGAGAATGACAGTTGGGCGGTTCTTGCTCGCTGCTGACGCTGCCCACTGTAAGATCCCCTCCTTGCTCATTTGTCCCATGGTTAGTTGATTCGGTCGTGTTGTGCTTACTAAATGAATATTTTGTAGTGTGCAACCCATTCGGCGGACTGGGCCTCACAGGCGGAATTGTTGATGTTGGTGGTCTCTACGACTGCCTATTGGGCATATTCTCGGGCAAAGCTGACGAGAGCATCCTCGACAAGTATGATGAGGTCCGACGCTCGAAGTACAACGAGATTGTGAATCCGACGTCGTCCGGGAACATCCGTCTCCTCTTCGAGCAGAACCCGGACACGGCCCTGAATGACAGCGAGTTTTTAAGAATGTGCAAAGAGGCCGAGACGGACCCCGAGGTTGGTGCGAAGATGAAGGAGGGGCAAAATGCTCTGCAATACGACTTCACGCAGCACTGGCGGGATTAAATGGCTGTCTCCATTACCTACATTTCCGAATTTAACCTTGCTGTGTCTACCATGCGAAGGAAGTGTACTCCAAGTATATAGTAATCAGTCGGTCGCCTTAAGTCCAACGGTAGACGGAAAGTTTAGAGCGAGTTGCTTTGGTCCAACTGTATCGACATTAGAAGCCACCGAGGGGTGGAAGCGCCGTCTGGTCAATCGACAATAATGTCCAGTACTATACCCAACTTCGTGTGCGGTATGATGCCCCGTGACGAGTAATTAGGCCCAGGTGAAGTCTAGCAGGAGCTCGGTCCAATACTCTCAAGACCCCTTCAAGCCTGATATTTCCACCTACCTGCGGGTGGGTACCAGTCCCAAGGTGTTTAGAACGCATCCACATTCCAAACTAGCGCAAGCAGCCTAGGCTCTTGGACCATGGCTTCTTCCAAGGTTGACTCTGGGGGACTTTAATGTGGGGTGACTATTATCACTGCGGGGGACGCCTGGGGTCGTGGCCCAGGGCATCCTGAAATTCGAAGAAGCATCATCGCCACCTGTCTTTTGAGGTCATGTGGGGGTCCTCAGTCCGCGTATAAGGGGTATAGCCTCTTCGGCCAACCGATGCATCTGGGCGGCCTCCTCACGCTCATCTGCTTCGCTTCCTTGGCCCTTTGGACAACCCAATACACACGCAATGGCATTGCAGGCAATCAAGTGGGCGGCAGGCTTCTCCCAGCTCCGTCATCTCCTTCTCGACAAGAATCAGCTTCAATGGCCCCCTATCATCGTGTCCGCAACCCTGGGGTTCTTAGCAGCCCTTATTCTATACCGACAATTCCTCCACCCGCTCTCGGGGATCGCCGGCCCGTTCCTCGCGGGGCTCATGGGGCAGTGGCGAAACTGGTACTATTTCAATGGCCAGTGGCACGATGTCATCTTGGATCTTCATGAAAAGTACAGACGGGTGGTGCGTATTGCACCGAACGAACTCTCCATTGTCGACGCAAAGACCGTCCGCCAGGTATACGGGCACGGTACAAAGGCCGAGAAGACGCACTGGTACGCTACCTGGGACATCCCAGATACAGCCGCTGGGCTCTTTGCTACGCGCGATGTAAAAGAGCATTCATTCTTGCGTCGGCGGGTATCCGCCGCGTTTTCGATGAGCTCGATTCTTAAATTCGAGCCATACATCCAGGGCTGCTTCGACCTTCTCTTTGAGAAAATGCGTAAGTACTCCGGGCAGGTTGTCAACATGTCTGAGTGGACGAATGCGGTTGCATACGATATCGTGGGGGAGCTGGCATATGGGTGAGCAGCTTGGGCACCTGCGGACCGAAACGGACGTGATGGGACTCCGCCAGGCGATCCTCGACGGGTTCTACGTGATGGCGAACTTTGGGCACCTCGGGGGCTTGGGGAGGTTACTTAGCACCAAGGCCATGGCGAAACTGACCTCTGCGCTGGGAGTGCGTAACGCGTTTGGCGACTTCCGGCAATGGAGTGTGGACAAGGTTCGTGCGAGGAGGGAACGCGCTTCAGAGGGTGAACGCCACGACATGCTTCGCCATTTCCTCAATATGAAGGACATTAGTGGCGACCCGGCATCGGATGGCGAGGTTCTCATTGAGGCGATGAATATCATGTAAGCATTCGCCATCCCGACCACTTGTTCACGCTCAAGACTGACTTACTGTGTAAAACAGTGGCGCCGGGGCAGATACTACAGCAATTGGAATGCGAGCCTGTCTCTACTACGTCTGTACTCATCCCCGTGTCTATCACCGACTGCAAAAAGAGCTTGACGACTACTTCGCCGGTCGACCCTACCAGGGCGGCATTTCATACAACGAGGCCCGCCGGTTGGCCTATTTGAATGCCGTAATTTCCGAGGCCACCCGCTTGCATCCCAGTATCATTTACCAGCTACTCCGAAAGGCGCCCGAGAAGATGACTGTTGACGGGCACACAATCCCACGCGGCACCGCCGTCGGGATAAGCCCAAGGGCACAAAACCGGGATCCCGCCATCTGGGGGGAGGACGCCAATGAGTTTCGGCCAGAACGATGGCTGGAGGATGAGGAAAAGACCAGGTACTTCGAATCCGTCAATATGACCTTTGGTGGAAATGGGCCGAGAATGTGTATTGGACGGAACATTGCTCTGGTACGTTTGCAGCGATCGCCCCTGCTATTGTGAGCCGTGCACTGACATGTATTGAATCGCTGGACGTAGGTGGAACTGTTCAAGTACATGGCCCAGCTCTTGTATAGGTTTGATGTCGAGCTCGTGGACCCTGCACGGCCTTGGCACGTCCAGACTGTCTGGTTTGCCTATCAGCACGACATGTTTGTCCGTGTCACAGAGAGAACCAAGCGTCCGTCAGCCTGATTAGTTAGCGCAAAGCCATCTGGAGCGCACTTCCTGGTAGTCATGTATGTTTAGTCCTAGCATTGGCAAATCTGTATGATGAACGCGTCCTTAGCTTTTCGTAGCTGTATTGCTGGTGCATTGGTAAAGCTGCCAGTATGCCAAACAATTCAATCTCAGGGATGACACATGCAAGCCAGGATTAATTGGCCGACAGATACTTTCTATGTCAATCATGCAGAAACTGACTTTTATCCAAGATTGAACAACTTCATACATACATACTGGACTCTATTTACACTCGCTCGGTACAATTCTCTAGTCAAAAGTTCTTCCATCCGTCTCACTTATCAGAGATAACCACCCCTTCCGCGTTCACCTTGACGTGACCAAGCATATAACCCTCCGCCCTAGCTCTCTCCCATTCTCTCGTCATTGTCCTCTGTATCGCCGCGCTCCGCGGCACAAAACGGAGCTTACTAGGTTTGGGCAGCGTATTCGCCCCGTCCTCATACGCCGCATCCGACACATCAACCATACCAATCTTGCCATTCTCAACAGGGGGTAGGATCTCAAATGCCCAAATAATACACGCAATCGTGATGAACAGGCTGTTTTCCGCGAGGTGCATCCCCGGACAGATTCGGCGCCCGGCGCCAAAGTCAAAGTGGTCCCGCGCGTACGGGTCCGGGTGCGCCGCGTACGCGCCGGCCTTCAGCGTATGCTTCAGATAGCGGTCTGGGATGAAGTCGTCTGGATGGTCGTACCGCTCGGGGTCGAAGTGCAGCGCGTACTGGTTTATGGATACGACGGTATTTGCCGGGATGAAGTAGTCCTTGTACACTATGTCTGCGGTGGTGTAGTGCGGGGATCCAATGCTGGTTGGTGAGTCAGTACAGTGCGCATATATACGTGCAGGATAGCATGAATTGGTCGGGGCAAGCCTCACTTGGTAACAGGCCGAATTCGCAAAACTTCCTTGACGCAAGCTCTGATGTACGGAAGGTCGGGCTCGTCCTTGAAGGTAGGGATGCGGTTCTCGCCAACCACGCGTTGGATTTCAGCAAAGGCCTTGGCTTGCGCCTCGGGATACGCCGCAAAGTACTTGACGCAGCTGTTCAGGGCAGAGGATGTGGTCTCTGAACCCGCTTCAATCATGGCTATGGTGCACGAGATTAGCTTCAAGATGTGAGACCCGCAGGGGCTGGTCGAAGAGCATAACATACTCCCTGCAACAAAGCTCGCTTGCAGCTCATCGATCTCGTTCTTCTCATAGTCCGTCTCGATGAACTGTTTCACAAAGCACTCGGGCGCCTGACCCAGGTCCATCTGCGTCCTCAGCCGCGTCCAGTACTTCATCCAAATGGTCGCCTGCCGGTTGAAGGACTGCAGGGCTTCTTTCCGCCACCACTGCATCCATGCTGGAAGCTTTGCCAGCACAGGAAGGCTTTCCGCGATGTACTTGCCCGGCGTTGCCGCCTTGCTGAAGTCTTCCATCAGGCCGTATATCTCGCGGATATCTTCACAGTCCTGCCGTACCAGTCAGCAAAGAATGTAAGAGAGGTGGATGAGGAGGCGGACCCAAACAGGAACGCGGCGCCCGTAGGTTGAAGTCATCACCACTGCAGGATATCTTCACGTCAGTGTATCCACCAGGCTTTGGTTTGGAGATCTACTAACCCGAGGTAGTATATCTACGAATATGCATGTAAAAGTTCTCCTGGTTCTCATTATCTGTCAGGACATCCCACAACAACTGCTTGGCTTCGAACTCTTGTGACGGCATGAAAGTATCCGATGATTTGGGCGTCAGAAGTTTGTGGACAATCGCTCGCAGCTTCCTCCAGTAGGGCGAGTAGGGCATCAATAGAAACCTATGGGATTCCAGGTTAGACGGCATCGACATTGAGATTACGCTGCACTATTTGGGTTTGCTTCCGTACCTCATGCCACCAGAGACAAGATCGAGCACCACGGGGCTCGGAGCACGAGAGGACGAGTGCTGCGACTGCTTATCAAAGATCTCCTTGACGGCCGCTGGACTGTTCACGTAGATCCACTGTTCCCTGCCCAGCGCCACCCTGAAGAGCTCTCCGTGCTCCAAGGCCCATTGTCGGAGCTTTTGTTGTGGGTAGCGGCCCAGCTGTGATGCGGTTCCAGCGACCGGGACGCGTCGCAAGCCTCGTGGTGGTCGCTTTGGCGCGAAGATGGCTGTGGCGAGCTGCACTATGACGTACGCAGCAGCTGCAAGCAGTATCCAAAGCGTAATCAATGCCATGATCTGTTGTAGAACCTGGAAGTGTTGTTTGTCCTTCACTTGCCCTGTGTGGATGCTATTGCTGTTTTTTTAGCCACCAAATTGCGGCTTCTTGACACCCCACACTGCCACCCCACATGCTGCAACTCCCACCCGTAACTTGTAGCACCCATCAGTTACCGGGCGATAGAAGTACAAGTAGTGTTGGAAACACGCGGATTTAATTGCAAAGGCAAGGCTTGGAGGTCTGATTGTGAACATATCCAATGTAGTTGAACACTTGGTTTTGGGGAGAAAGGGTGGGAGGAGAGGGGTGGGGTGGGGGGGGGAGGGTGCGGGGTTTCTGAGAAGTAGCTGAACTACAACGGCATGTCGACTGATTATAGACGTATGGCAATGTTCGGCCGATAACTACTGAAGGTCTCCATAATTATAATGAGACAACGTCTACACTATATGAGTCCACGCACCCTGATAAGGTGATTACTATGCTAACTCCGCTGATAGGCTTGTGCAACCTCATCGAGCCTACAGAAGCTGTGTATGCCTCATAGCCACCTACTACAAGGGAGGGCACTTTATCAACGCTAAGCGAGCTTTGAAGGAGGTTTGTTGCTCGCCACTCAATGTAGTCGCTAGAAACGATACTTTTTATAAACCTTAGATCTCCCGCCAGTGCCGGCTCCAGAAAGCGTGCATGTAACACTAAGTCCAGTTGCTAAGATCCTCCAAACGCTTCACTGCGCTGTCCGGCGCCCCTATACCGAAACGAATGAACATATTCAACTCTGTGGCCTACCAGAACGTACCACATTTTTAATTTGGAATCTGTCAATTGGGCCTCCTTTGAAGTTTAAAGCATTCATTGGTAGGACTACTTGGAAGTTCTTGTCAACATCTCCAGGTCTTCATGATGTGCGTTAGATACATATCCATGGCTTGCAGGCCTCAAATTCTCCAACCAGGCCAAAATAAACGAAAAAAAAAAAAAAAAAAAAAGAACTTCATGGGGCGCACGTCAGGTTCATCAACTCAACCTTGAATTGGGAGAAATGTTTGTGTAATCGATCGCATAGCCCCTGCGGGTGTAAAATTCTCCCCAAACAGGGAGGGACCTTTCCCGAATGCAAACACCGGGCTCTTTGTTTGAAAATACAATTGATCCCCTAGAACCGTTGACCATGAGCTCATGCATGATCTATCTCACAGACATGGCTGGATCTGGTCAAGCCCGCTGAACCCACGATAGCCGATGAACCTCTCATCGGGATCCCACTTTTGACGAATCTCAAGAAACCTCGCCAAAGCAGTCTTGCTCAAGACCTGGACAAATGTTAGCCACCGAAGTAATCTCACCTACGTGGTCTAGAGCCTTACCCGTGTCATCCTCTGTTTTCCGTCAAAGTCTGCGATATACTGCCCGCACGAGACCTTTGCGGCGCGGGTATATACGCCACGCATCCATTGGCCCATGCGATTGTCCCAAGACGGGTCAGTCCAGCAGGTCATCGAGGCAATATAGTATTGCTGCGGGAGACTAATCGCCTGCCCTACCTCATCGGGGACGTAGTCGCCGACGTAGATACAGCCGATCGAGCGACGGCTGGGAAGATCCGTGAGCGCCGGTCTGATTGCTTCGATCAACTGTGGAACATGTGAGCACTCTGGACGGGCGCACGGGGATTGAGGGTGCGAAAAAACCTACCTCCTCCCTCGGCACCCCTGGCCGATCCAGGATACTGTCGCATTGCCATCTCTCCCCATTTCCGGCTGGGTTGAGCTTGTCTTGGGCCTCGAAGAGTTCGTTCCACGTTCGTTCGAGTACAGGTGTCTTCATGATTTGATCCTGCACTAGGATATCAGGCAGATTTTCCCATGGCCTTAGCAGAGCAGCCGCCTCGGCGAATGTGTCTGCGAAGGCCAATGCTGTCGCCGCGATGAAGACTCGGGTGTCCTGCACCTCCTCTCCAAGACCCGGTTCATCGCGGTCGGGTCGAAACGTCGCAAAGGCAACTTCAACGCCGTCCTTGGGCGTACGATCGGTGATTTCAAGAAGGGCGTCGAGGATCTGAGCAAAGCGATGCGTGCACTCAAACACAGCGACCGTCTCCCACAATCTGCGCATGGGGATCGTCCTCGCCCAGACCCTCGTCACAACACCAAAGAACCCCTGCCCGCTGCCTCGCGCAGCCCAGAAGAGGTCCTCGTTCTCCTTGCGGCTGGCCTGCACGATCTGGCCTTCGGCCGTCACAATCTCCATCGCTTCAACCCATTGGTCTGAGGTACACCCCCACCCGCGCATGAACCACCCCTGCCCGCCAGCCAGCAGGAATCCACCCGCCGCGACGGTCGGCGAGTGTCCAAACGGGAAGAATCGCCCGACGGCGCTGAGCGCGTTAGCGAGTTCCTTGGACAGGGAACCCGGTGGGAACGAGACAAGCTCCGTCTGGGCGTCGTACTCGATGCCCCTGTTCAGATCGCGCGTGTCGACCAGGACTCCGCTCTGGATGAGCGAACAGCAGGGGAACAGGTGCCCTCCCGACCGCACGCCGACTTTCAGGTTGTTGCGCCGGGCATCCATTAGGATCTTCGCGACGTCTGAAGTTGTTCGAGGCGTGTAGATTCTGGCTGGTCGGATGTTGGGGACGCGCGTGTGAAAGAAGCGAGTTCGTAGCGCTTCGTATGCGGCGTCATCAGGTAGTGCCGCAGCGGACATGGGTGCGGACTCGGTAGCCATATGGATTCGATTTGATTCCAGGGTTTGGACGTGTGTATGAGATGTGTTGGGGGTAAACTATTTGCCTCTAGTACCGAGAGCCTCCCTAGCAAATGAGGATCAATGTGGCCAGCGACCTCAACCGTTATATGTCCGGAGCAAAAATTGAGGGGTAGTCGGTCACCCCACATCGGATGCTTGGGCTTGTGCAGGGGTTGTCAACAAGGCCAAGCCATTTTCAAGTCTAGCATCCTCGTGCTGCCTCTCCCACACGGGCTCTAGTATAGTAGCGCTGAACTTTCTGGTTTCACTTATCTATACCACCTAGGCCTTCTAGTTGAATAGTTCACAAGGGATATCAAGCTTATAAACCCCTCGTATGGAAATACTATACCTAGATCAATCTGCATTACTTTTCATATCATAATAGGCTTCGGCACACCATCTGCTCTATCTAGAATTATACTAGGAGCCATTACTATGTGATCACGAGTGACTAAGTTCATGCAGAGGAGTGGCGCATTAGCTGACCCACACGACGAAGTAAAGGACACTGCAGTGCCCACTGGTCCGGGTAGGCCCCCCTAAAGAGCGGCAACTATAGGTTATGCAGCTATCATTGTAAGCAGCACCTAGTGTTTGTAGGACTACGACTGCATGCTCTATGTGGGTTGACCGTTACATGAGCAGAAAAAGGAAAAGCTATCAAGTAGTCAACTCTTTCTGAGTTCCTGGCAGGTCATCCACTCTCCGTATAATGGTGCCGCGTCTTGGGAATGACCTACACATGGATACCAACTACGCTTACTATATAGCAGGCTTCTTGATAGCAAAGTATAATCTCATTTTCTATATCGCGGCTCTTACCCCTGCCACCCTACTGCCTATGCCAGACCTCCCGGATGCTTCCATTCTCAAATCTGCGCCTGCGTTACATAAGGACCAAGGCCAAAGGTGGTCTATCTAGGCGCCAGGCAGGTCCTGGAATCCGGCGGGACAATCATTCGGATCGAGAATATAGTCCCCCAAGTACAATCGCCACTTTCACCAATCTCAGTTCCTGTGTCACACTCTCAGTTAGCCCTGCCCTGCTATGCG
The DNA here is from genome assembly GCA_027569065.1 of Aspergillus cavernicola. Taxonomy (NCBI): domain Eukaryota; kingdom Fungi; phylum Ascomycota; class Eurotiomycetes; order Eurotiales; family Aspergillaceae; genus Aspergillus; species Aspergillus cavernicola. The sequence goes on along the minus strand of JAPDEK010000080.1, from coordinate 3,521 downwards.
CCAAACATACAACTAAACAACCGCATAGGAACGGACAAGCAAGGACAGGGAGAGACATAGCACTCCCCTCGGTCAATCCACTCAAATACCACCACACCTCGCCATACCACTCGGGCCAGGTCACTTCACCGGGTCGGCAAACAAAATAGTCACCGGCCTTCTGCTGCTGACAGACGCGGATGTACGCCCATCCGTCGTTAATCTCGATGCTGCTGCTGGGCCCGACATAGGTGGTGCTGCCGTCCTTCTTGGCAACGTTAATGGTGTACGCCGTGTCCTTGTTGTGCTGTTAATGTAGTTTAGCTGGAGCCCTAGGTAACATATGGGGCGATCCTTACAAAAGTGGTGGCGTGCGCGATGGTGGCGCTAAATGCGAGGATTGCAGTAGCTGCTTGGAAATTGAACCGCATCTTGATCTTGTGGTCCAGTTGGCTTTGGATACCTTCTTGTTGTACTCTTCTGAAGATTGAAATTGCCGAGTATGGAGCTTGACAAGTTATATGCGGCGGACTTTGCATTTATACCGTCCCAGACCTGTCTGTGTGCCTTGTTCTTTTAAAGTCGTTTTGAGGGAATTCTACGTGCTACGGCCGAATGTCCTGCGGCGTTGTAGATCATCGACAGGGATCTGCTTACGGCCGTAGAAGCATTGCACCTAACCCATCAGCCTACATTCTTAGGATAAAAAAAAAAGTAGAAAATGCAAAACTAAATATCAAGATTCAATTCACAACTAAACAAATCCCGTCTGATATGGTAGCCTAATGCAACGGATTCTGAACCTGCATTCTGGCCGATACGCCGATCGATTTAATCCAAGTCAGGGCCCCCACAACTCCAAACGCCTTGTTGTGATGGGCCTCATTGTCAATCAATATGGCCTTGCAAAGGATGGGCTAAGGCTGAATGCTCCTGGTGATGCTGTTGTCGGCACTGCTGGCACTCTCCTAGAAGGGCTTTATTTGGGATGAGCTCTGCTTAACTTAGTCGCATAAAATTCTGGCTCATCCTGCGCGAGCTTGCTGCGCACATCAGTCACGCGTTTAAGCACGCAACAGTTACCTGCATACAAGAGAGGAATTACTATCGCAGTATATATACTTTCGTATTGGAGATCCCCTCGGCGGCATCCATAGCCTCCCAGGGGCGTTCCTTGTCTACACTAACACGATAGGACAATCTAAGCTATTAGAGTAGCAAACCGTGCTTGGGTCAGCATTGTTATATGACATCTTTACTCCGGATCGGGAGCAGTTTAAACAAGCCTGCAGTGTAGATCTAGTTTGATACCAAGGTCTAGGCCCCAACTGTCTGGATTATAGTCAGTAGAAACGTCGAATCTCGCGAGGAGACGTGTATCCCGCGCCCATTCCTCACCCGCACGATAATAGCTACACCTAACTTGGTTATTAACGCAGGCGTCCACGGTTCGGATATTTCCGTACGTTGGGACCCATTGGTGAGGTCCATGACCATTCTCTGCGGGGACTAGTACGCTAGATATGTGTGGACGTATCCACTAGAAAGCTGTGCGCAGTTAGCGCATATTCACCCTGGCCCTCTCTCCTTCGACGGGAGTAAGTGTTGTTGACGAGCGACATCGGTCGATCTGGAAGCAGGTACTGACAGCGCCCATGGGCACTTTGAATATCTAGAGGTCCTCCAGCAGGTAGGAAAAGCGACCTGTGTCTATAAATATGACTGTCAACCCTTCTATACGTGCATGTATGCTTCTGGACTCTCCAGACTTGTCCCTGGTCCCAAGGACCTTGACTGGTCCAAACAAAACAGTCCGAACTTCCAATACGGGCTGGTTGTAAACGACATGTGCCCTCTTGGAGCATATTGATTGGAGAGCAAAATCTCGTATTTGCGTTTAAACGCGGGCTGTTAAACGAGGCCAAGCGCGACTAGATACATGTTTGAAGAAACCCGCTGAAGTAGCAGAGTATTCAAAGTTCGTATTGCGGGAGGGGTCTAGACTTGGCTACCATTCTTGGTGCTCGAACCCCGTCTATCCCTATTCATTGTTTGTTGTCTGCAGGCGACGTTCCTCCCTAGCTATATCCATTGCCAACTCGAACAAACGGGATTGAAGCGTCGACATTTGTGTTTTGGCGAATGACACGTTGTTTGCATTTTGGGCGCACCCTTATCAAGCAAGCCATGCCCGACCTTTGAACAGGGCGGATCCACCCGAAATTTCAGATTGAAGATGCCCGGTTATTTTCTTCCATCCCTGTTCCCAACTCTCATAATCTTCTATCGTCCATCCAATTCGTGGCGGTTTTCTCAACGAGTCCACCCGGTCATCAGAGTCAGTCTACACAACATGTGAGCTAATCCTTTTCTACGGTCTGCTCTCGCCTGGGTTTTCCGTTGCATTTACCCCTTTATTTTATGTATTTAGTCGTACATCTCAGCCAGATAGAAGAAGCGAGAGACCTCCATACAAGCAGGCACGCAGCAAAAGGTTGATACAAGTCATTACGTTGGGCCCCAAGTCCGACAGTTTCTCAGGGGTCTGAGACGGCAAGCGGCCAAGCCGCTAGGAATCACGTGGTCTCATACTTTCGTATCAGTCCTCGACCGACGTGAGGGGCATACAGCAGAACGGGGTTCAGAAAATAGGTGAACGGGGTTTGGAGGTCTTGGCGCACGGAACGGAGAAACACCTCGGCGTGAAAATGAAATTTTAGGCTTCCAAACCCTGATCAGCTTTCCACTTTTTGAATTTTCCAGACCCTGATCACCTTTTTTATGCACAACCATGGCAGATGCGGAATTTGAAGACCCAATTATCTGTTTTCTTAATTATCTTTCTCTTGTTAATGTATTAATTCTCTCCCTCCGCTGGATATGCTCCGCACATGCTTACTCTCTTTTTAGCAGCCAAACAATATCACTGAGCAGGCTACTGGGGAGGCAGATCTTTCTGTGGAAGCTGAAATTTCTGATGTTTCAGACATTAAATCAAATAAAGATGAACCAGATGCTACTACTAAGCCACCTCTCCCTGAAATTCCATTACTTATGGGGCTTTTATCAAAGCATATTCATGATCAAGGTCTTATCATCTCAAGCAATAACTATGGTAGACTGATTATTAATGAAATTCGCGAACATGCCCTTATGCCTGATTACCCAGCTACCAAAGATTTACAGAGTCTAAAGAATCCAGGCATTTTACATTTTATTCACTGCCCAATAAACCCAATTCCTGAAGGGACACCAGCAAATAAAATGAGTTCTATTTTTACAAAGGAGATATCTCGAGTAAGTTTAATCCACCTATTCTGCATATGCCTAACCTATCTATAGATTCAATTTAGTATAAAGCATAACAGCAGCCCAGCCCTCCACCCTCTTAGCCTTCTTTATCAGCTTGATGGTGATTAGACTTGTTAAACCCAACCCATGAAACCCGCCCCAACCCGCCCCAACCCGCCAAGAACCGGGTCGGGTCAGTGACTTTAATTACCCACTGGGTCGTGGGTTCTAATTTACTACCCACAATCCAG